>QEPC01005108.1:1133172-1148679 GCA_003113815.1 Sphenodon punctatus
TCTCCCCCCCTTTGTTTTTGTCTCTTAGATTGTAAGCCACAGGCAGGGACCGCGTCTAATTCTATGTTCTGTACAGCACCAGGTCATGCGACTGGCGCTTTATAAATGTCTAATAATAATCTTAGGACTAACATCCACCATTCCTAAAAGGGAAAGACAAATTGCTGATAATTCAGGAGAAGCCAAAAACAACTTGAGGCCTTTTTCATACATTTTTAGCAATCCAACATGGTACGAATTTATTTTTTCCTCCTTTGCTGGTCACCTTTAAACAGAGTTCCAAAGTACTCACTGATTTTCATGCACCTAAGCTTCTAGAAAATTCAACTAAATGACTCCTGAGGTTTAAGGCAGTGACACAAGTCACATACCTAAAAAAAATAATACAAAATTAGAACTAACTTTCATTCTAGGATTTATATCATCAGTGGGGTCATATTTACATCTTCAAAACCTGTAAAAGTGTAAATATTACAATTGTCTGAGAAACTGAAGACAAAAAGCCTTAGATTAAGAAGGTTTGCACCACTTAAAACAAGTTATGCGTATAGGAGAGACATGCCCCTGTAGCCACATTTCTATTGAAGATTGTATAGGTGGTGTTTAATAAATGTACAGGTCTATGTCTACTATCGTAGAAGGTATTTACAGCATGCAGCTAAAGAACAACTAAAAGTTCAAATGTAAGATTCCAAGTATATCAGCATAACACCAACAGATAACTATTGTGGCATGCATCTGTACAAACCTTTCAGGCAGCTGTCCATAGCTGGTCATGAATAAAAAGGCATAAATGTTTCTCTCATTTTATTACAATGAAGTTTTTAATAGTACAGAAAAGTCACACGACCTTAGTGGGTCAATTTTTAAACCCTGCAACAGGAGGAACTCTAAATACATTAAATATTGTTACATAATGTTCAGACTTAAGTGTACAGGTAGTTGGAAACAGTTACAGCCCTCACCAACAGCTTATGTTGGGGACATGAAGTCCAACAGCACCTGAAGTGCTGTGAAGGCATCATTTTACAAATAGCAACATAAGGTTACAGAACTTGCCTTTAAGATGGTATGTTCATGTAATTCCAGCGCCTTCACAATTTAACGAACCATATTTACTATACTTCACTTCTAAAAACCTAGATGAAACATGAAAAAGAAGCCATACAGTATAAATTGCAACATCAGGAAAAGTTCCTGTTTATTATTCCAAATAAATTTTTCCCATGTAAAATAAAAATGTCCAATAGTAGTTCCTTGTATGTGGGAAGATACTGTTTTTTAAAGTCACAATGAAGCCTTAATTGACGGAAGCTTGGCTATATTAACAGCACAAGATGAGAAAAGGTTTAATCTCCAAACCTATTAGATCGTGTGTAGCAGCATCAGTAGCGGCCACCTTGCGACATTACTGGAGGTCTCATTCCCATCGGAGGTCGAGGAGGTCCACCTTGGTAAGGGGGCACCATTGGAGGTCCCTGACCATATGGCGGCATCGCTCCAGGAAGGTATCCTGGCATGCTCTGGTGATGAGCACCATACTGACCTATAACAAAACATTTTAAAGATGCAAACAAGTCTGTAGTACAATTTTATTCAGCATCATTATAAAATATGTAACGAGACACAGGAGCATTGAGATTTAAATTTTTTATTTTTTTTCCCCCCGAAAGTTGTCCCTGTACGATAATGGCTGTTCAAGATTTAACACACTATTAGCAAAGTATACTATTACCATGAGGTGGCATTGGAGGTCTCATTCCTTGTTGCTGAGGAGGCATTCCTGGCTGTGGTGGCATCATACCTCCAATTGGTCCAACAGGTGGATTACCCATGGATGGTTGTCCTTGTCGAGGAAGATTACGCTGATATTTAGGCAACTGTGCCCTTCTTTCTTCCTAAATAGGGGAACATATTTAGGTAGTTTTAACACAGCATAATTACACTAAAGCGTTATAAATGTTCAGCTAATATCAGTACAGAACATATTGATATACAGTACAAAAGTTTAGTCGTAGCCCAAGTAGTCTCAGTAAAGAATTTACAACATTTTGTTAAACTCTTATGTTACAAATAGATCTCCCCAAGAATGATACCACAGGCTGTAAATTCAAGTACTATGCCCATGTTTTGTCTACAGTGCATCAAAAAATAAAAATCTTTTCCAAGACAGAAAAAGGTCAGTGTCTTAATTCTGCTATGTTTAAAAAATAATTTAAAAATAGACATGAATCAGGAATCTAAGAGCAAAAGCAAAACTAGGTTTATTCAGGAAGACAAGTGTCATGGTCTTCAGTCCTGAACTCTAAAAGCACCTAATTTCACATTTGCAGAGAACAGTTCCAGGGTTGCTTAGACTCGAGGACTAGCTATTTGATGTAGTACAGCTTTAACAAGCTACACAGTAACTTGGAAGAAAATGTTCATGTCATCTGATGTAAACTGGAGAAGTCCTATTCGGAAGCATTTTAAAATCAGTGCAGTTGTTGTTTTAACAGGTACAAACATTGTTTATGGTGGCTGCATTATTACTTTCCTTAGAACGGAAGTGTATTCTTTACATGAAACCCTGCTACATTAAAACATTTTCCACCCCATTTCTATTAAAGTCATTAATTACAGAAAGCATCCTGTACCAGTCAGTTTCACTAACAGCTTAAGATGAGTTTATCAACTTAAGGAAGTTGGAAACTGTTTTAACTTACCAGTGATATATCCTCATCTGGATGGATCAACTTACTGGTTGCACTGGTTGTTGTAAGTGTAGCAGGCTTACTTGTTATAGACGTTGCTGGTTTAGCTGCTGTACTGTTTGTTGTAGAAGTGGTTGAGGTTGTAGACTGCGTATAAGCAGGGAATGTAGGTTTTGGGGGCTCTGTGGTTGTTGCAGGTGTATTATTCAAAGGTTTGAAATCAGTACCAACTGGTCCTGGAACAGCTGTTTGAGCCTGTGAAATATAAAGTTGCATACTATACTTTTCAAAATGAAAGATTAAACTACATTACAATTTCTAGACATCTGAAATTTTCTAATAAAAAAGTAGTTTTACAAAAGCTAGTCCAAAATAAAAAGATCAGCCTTTTCACATGATAAAGCAAACTGAAAAACAAAGTCAAAATGAAGCCCAATACACACATAAGAGTCTAAATATTGCAGATTTAAAGCCACAACAAAAAACAAAGGAGCAAAACAAGCTACATCTTTCTGTTTTCTTGCATCATTTCATCCAAAATATTCCATTTAATAATAATGTGTCAAAGGTGACTTAGGAATTCACTATTGTGTAACTTATTTTTGTAATTGTAAATTAGTGTATTTTAACAATTAGTTTATATTCTAACAACTCAGAATGTTAGTATTCACAAACAGAATTAGAATGTTTAGAAATTTATGGTCAACTACACTCTTCAGCTAAGAAAGCTCTAATTTGTCAGACATTTTTAAATTAAAGCCAATCAATATGAAGCACTCTCCCCATGAAGTAGTATTATTCTTGCAGACTATTCTGAAATATCTGCCTATTGATCTTCCTTCTGACTAAAAAAACAACACAAGACTGGCTAGATTTCTGGGCCCGTGGAGAAGATAACGCAGGAATCAATATTTGGGTGCCTAAAGTACCAGAAAATGGAAAAGTTAGCTGTAAAAGTAGATTAGTTTTACTTATGAGAGAATGCTCCTGGCATGTAATCAGAACACATTCAATTCTCCACTGTGCTTTTCAACAAAAGCCTAATATTTCAAGTTTAGCACATAATGCAAGTTTCCCAACGTTAATTATGATGCATCAGACTAAACAGCAAACTAAAAAGGCTTCACCATGCATCAAGTTAATCACTCACTGCCCACTAAAATGCATTTGAACTGCTTTCATGCTTTTTTAACCCTTTAGAACCAGGATGTATTATCTCATTTTCTTCCATTACCCAAGAGGAACTGGGTACTGTGAGATAGGATTTTCTACAACATACAAACAATTGAGGATTAAGTTTAATAGCTAAACATAATCAGGAATATAACAGTTATCTGATGATGTTTAGGCAGATGTCAAAATTTACATAACAGTCTAAAGGGTTAAGTTACAAAGCAATTTTTTTAAACTGCAACTTCCTGCGTACTTGTGCTGTGCTAGGAAACAGAGCTTTAGAAGATGCTGAAAGATTTTCTGAATTGGATGAAGCTGTACTTGAGCTTGTGACAGGTGTCCCCATCTGTAGCATAAAAGAAAGGAAACAGTGAACAGCCTCCAAACAAATGGGTGGAAAATATCCAAGTGGAAGGATCTCTTATCCAAATTGACTGAATTTTTGTAAATGAGTACCTTCTTGCAGAACATCAAAATGCAAAGAGGACATTATGAAAGTTTCTGCAGTATACTTGAACGCATATCAAGAATTAGAGATTCATTTACAACAAATACAATCAAACATCAGAGACCACCACAAGCCTAAAAAAATCCCCTTTCTAGCAGCAAGCAATAATCACTTCCCTCGTATAAGCATTTCACTCTAAAATTACATAACTGCCTTCTTTTGCTCCTTGATAAGCAGGAAAACTAGATCATATATATAATTAATTGGTGGCTTAATCTAGCAGGAGAAGAAGTATACAGCAAATAAAACAGGGATAGGAATAGTACGATCTTATTTTACCAATCATCTGATGATAATCCATGATGGGACCCCAAGTCAGAACTCTTGTTTAGAAAACATACCACTGCAAGACTGGTGCATTCTGAAGTTGTATGGAAATTTTGTGCAATTTTTGCCAAAGACCAAACTGCTACTTGCTGTCAAACAAACAAGGTTCGGGTAATCATTAATCCCCCTACTTTAGAGGAATTAATGTCTAAAGACTTATTTTCACATATACACCGCTCCGATCTCCTGCTGCTGATAGAAGTTATACCTAGTTTCCAGGTTGTATAGTTCACTCAGACAAAGGAAACAGAAGTATGTCTAAGAAATCCTTCTGATTTAGCAGTCAAGTACACTATATGACAAGTGGGTGAGAAATCAGCAGTAGGTTCGGTAATGTTGTCAATGATAAAGGTACTAATGTTCACACAATGCAATGATTCGTTTTATGTAATTTGTTACATTGTAAGAAATAAAAGTATACAAGTTTCATGGCCCTTACCTGTCCTGCACTAGGGAAAAGTGGTTTAGTAACTGGAGGCTGTGGACTGGTGGCAGCTGCAGCAGGAGCTGGAGGTCTGTTAAGAATACCTGGAGCTGCCACAGGCTGCGCTTGGGTCATGGGAGGCATACCAGGCCGAGGACCAACAGGTGGTGGCATACCTATGAAACCAGGGAAGAACATGGAATAAGACTCAAAACAAAGAAAGTAAATCTATTTCTTTTGAAAATACTTTGAAATATTAAAATGTATAGGTGACAAAGACATACCTAAAGTGTAAATTTACTTAAAAAAAAAAAAAAAAAAGACCATTGATACCAATCTGCTAGCTATAGTATTAAGCATGCATGTTTGTATAGCGTGAACTATCAAAGCGATGTATGATGCGTCACTTCTGCCTTTCAATTACACATTTAACCATGGAAGCTGCAGAACAGAAAGGAACTTAAAACATCACACTAAAACAACCTGTAGTAAGAGAATCTAACACCTTATATTTTCTCAGTGACACAGGTGCTACGAATCCAGGACAGATAGTCAGCAGTGAAACGCAAACGGGATTTAAAAGACTAGTAGTGAAGCAGAGTTTTGGTTCAGCGTTGGACTAAACTAGCTGCTTCATGAAATCCCAGAAAAAATACTCCATCAGGCCATAAATTATGTGAAAGAGGCAATTAATCCAAGAGCAGTCCTACATATACACATACAAGAACTTCAGTTTAACTACTTTGAACAACATTACACTATAAACAACAAAGTAGGAATGTTGGGAATCGATGGAAAGAGAAATACTAAAAGGCATAGTGAAGGAAAAATGTTAAGTATATGGAGAGGAAAAAAAACCAAACAAGTATCTCTTCCACATTCCCCACCCCATCCTGCTACATGATGTATACATTCACAATTTAAAACATTAGCTTAGTACCCAAAAGCTATATTATAACCTTCGATCTTTGCACAGAATTACTATTGATTTCTACAGAAATCCAGTATATTCTACGGTGACTAAAATTAAGATTATATGGTCCCACCCTTAAACCCAACCAACAGCCCCCCATGTTAGATAAAAAAATATATATAAGTTTAATTCTCACCACAGTACGAGTTCGACACCACTGACCTACCTGGTGGCATACCAGGCATGAGCGGTGGTATCCCTGGAGCAGGCGGCATCATCCCGCCCATTGGCATCATCCTATTAAAGAGAACTTTAGATTAGACTGAACACTAAGAATCTTCTAAAAAGGTCTTTGGTGTATGCTACTGTTCTGAAGTCGCATAAGGATTCCCAGTGACAGACTTTCTGAACTCCTTTACTTCCAATAGCAAAATTGGTCACAAGTATAAGCAGCTCCATTGCAAACAAATCACATTTCTGTTCAGTCTTTGCTTGGGCTTCAATTCCTGAAGAGGACACCCTTAAACGTATTTCATAACCAGGGTCTATCAGATTTGCAAGTCAAACCTTTGAATAATATGTGTTAAAGCTCAATTTCAATATTAACTGAGCAAGCTTGCAGGTGAGGTTTATATATCGAGTTAGTTCTTGGTTAAAGTGTACAAAGGGGAATTTATTTACATCATGGCTGTAACACCTACTTCACTTATTAAAGTTAGTGCCAACATATGCAAGTCAAAAGTTGGTACATTTAAAAATATTTGTATATGTTGGTCAACTGTAAAAGGTAAAACTGACTATGTAAAGTTTTGCCAAATGCACAAAGTGAACACATTGGGGGGGGGGAGAATAGCACCCTATGCTGTTTCTTCTGAGATAATTTTAGGGTTAATCAGAACAGCAGGAAAAATATTAAATTCATTATATGCCTACCAAGGGCAAACCTTTCCCCTTGTTCTAGGAATAAACCCCTCTCACTGACTCCTGATACTTTAGAGGAAATTTTAGATCTAGCTGTCCATTGCCTCTTCCCTGCCCCACCCCCATCTCTACAATAATTGAATTCCTTTAATGTTAATTAGCTGCTTGCAGGAGGGGCGGGATATAAATATATTAAATAAATAAAATTGTATTAAACAAATAGAAATACATTACATGCTGTCTTCCCAACTCACAACAAGCTTCCAATAAGCTTGAAGTTGGGGCACACTTGCTACTGCTGAAGTGCACCCCCTCCCTTCATTTATTTCAACACTTCTTGGAAGACACCAAAATGAGTTGGAAGGGAAACTCAGATGTTCAAATGGAAACATATAGCTTAAGATCACAACTGCAAAGACCGACGAATTAAACTAACTAAATTTAAATGTAGCTCTTTTATTACTTATGTCCCTTAACCAATGGCACAGAACACACCAGAAAAAAGGATTAAAGTAAGGAGCTTTAAGCATCACTTAGACTAAAGGCTCAGCAAATTTGTCAACATTACATTCTCAGAATCAAGTTCAAATTATAAAACAAGTGACAAAAGCTCAATAAGTCTGATTATTGTATACACACTACCACCAAACATTTTTCTTCCACTATTCAGAAGAATATCTACAAAAAGTAGATCCTCACTCATTTTAAGAACAAAGCTCCCAGAAGCCACAGAGACTACAGACTGGCCAACTGAAGATGGTAATATGTTTTCAGAACCAAAAATTAGTTGCAATGTGGCCTCTCAACATTCCTTTATGGATTCCAAGTTACTGGAATTCTCTAGAATGAGATTCTTAATATGCAAAGTCTACTTAAACACGCAGCAGCGCCTTCCCAATAACACTCAGTCACTGCATGAAGGTATTCAATACGACAAAACTTCAAAATTTACTGGATGCTTCATTTGACATAAAATGGAGTAATGTACCTAGATTAATGAAATGCTTACATGTTTTCACCGAAAAATGACTGCATGTACTTTCTCTGATGCTGTAATCTGTGAAAATGTATGAAAATCAGAAGTCTAACAGTGATTTCCCAAACACATTGTGACAGGGTACTGCGTGTGTCATCCACACTAAACATTAAAAGCTACCTATTATACTAACAATCTTTTAAGAGCTCTTTCAAAAAGATCTTAAGCTGCCTACAACCAAGAACAATAAAGGTATACACGGAAGACATTGGACAACTGATTCATGGAAAGGCACAAACCAGCTTTGAAAAGGTTCTACATACAAGTTTTATTAAAAATTGCTGGGGGAGGAGAGGAAAACGGGGAGAGCTATTTTGTGCATGGTAAATGCTGGTAAACTAGAACATCTTTCTGAAGCGCTTGTTTATAGTCTTCTATATCCTTTCTGTTAGCATAACAATCTTACAGCTGCTGCTATATAAGGAATAAACATATAAAGCCCAGTTACAGATATTTTCTCTGTGCATCCTAACAAGCAGCAATCCTGAATCCACATGCGAGCTCAGAGCTTGCACATGATTTTAGGATTGCAGGCATAGTTGAATTTCAGACAGAAGACAGGTTAAATAAGTTGCAAATGAGCAAGGAAATTGCGTGAGCAAAGGCTAACCAATGATTAAAGCCTAGAGTTCTACTCACCCAGGTGGCATTCCTGGCATAACTGGAGGCATTCCTGGCATCATTGGTGGAACACCTGCCATTAATGGTGGTATACCTTTAAATTTAAAATGCAAACATTAAGGAAGTAATGATTCAGCAGCAAGGCTGCAAAGTTTACTTGATCAACAACATACAAGATTTACAAGAAACATCCACTTCTGGAGAAATACTTTGTACATGAGCACGAAACAAAATTCAACTGGAAAGTCTTAGCTAAGATTTGCACTTTACAGTCCTACACAAGGCTGATCACTAAATACAAGCAGAGACATAGGAGATGGGGAACAGCAGATGTTTAAAGATCCCTAAATGGATTAACCTCAAGTCTACAGTAGCTGAAACAAATGGCCTTGAATTCACAATTTGTTTTCAGAAAACAAACATCCAAAATCTAATTCATTGTGGTTGTTAAGCTTGTTACTGTGTTACTTTATTTGGTACTTCAAAATTTATTACTTGTTTGCCTGTAACATTGATATTAAGTACTTTGTGTCTTTGGTACTTTGCTCATATGCATCATGTAACATAAATGGTCCAATCAGTACTTGCACAATTTCTAGAACTGCCAATACACGAGTAACTAATATATAGTACTGAAGACATAAAATAATGAACAGGAGACCAAGTCACAAACTCATAAAATATTAAATACTAAGTACCAAACAACTGAAACAATGTGAATCTGAAAACTCAATATGAATTTTGAAAACAGATACTCAAATATGAAATTTCAAATCCTCTGAACTTGCAAAGTGGTAAATTTGATGTATACGGTTGGCCTTGAAAATTGGGTTGAGATAATTTAAGTAAAATACTAATGCAGGTTAACAGAAGTGCCCAGTTCACTTAGGTGCTTTTGACAGTCCCATGATACACCTGGTAAGGAAACTGAGCTGTCACAGGTTCACAAGGCTTGTCAGACTTGCAATGCACAGCAAGCCTCCATCTTTAGAAGTGTAATATGCCAAAAAGCTGCTCCTTCCTGACAGTGGAGCCTGCTTAGCCAGCTGAATCCCTTTTGGGAAATACTTACATGGGGCCAAATGCAGCAAAACCTTCTCCTAGTTAGCCAAGGTAGGCATGTCATTTCTTTCAGTAGCGTAACAAGTCCACTTTATGTAAGTGAACAACAGCTGCTTTCCCATATGCTGGGGTGCAGTCAAAGAGCTGCATTTTTAATAATATTAAGGGGAAACCACTTTTGCTGGCAGAATTACAGATAAATAACCCTATGGAAAACATATTTCAGTAAACAGAGAACGAAGTCCAGCCAAACTAACAGAGACTGGAAATGAATATTTTTAAAGACCACATCTCTACCAAGCTTCTCATCTTTATTCATAACAGAAAGGATTTTTTTGTTTTTAAAGGCATCAGCTTTGGAGAGCAACTTTAAGCACCACTGTATATTTACAAAGGCTTGCTTCGTAAAGCATTTTAGAATGGTCTAGTTCCATTGTTAGGACAAGGACAGTGTTGCAGAGAAAGAATTTCACTCCGATTCCTGGTGTTCTTAAACGAGAATGGCAGGGAGGAGGGTCCGTGGCTGTTGCGTGGGACAGATGTGGGGCATCCATGCATGGGAAGTGCTTCGCACGGGCAGCTCCCCACATGGCTGCCCTGTCCATGGAGGCAGCTGCTCTGGCCCGCACGGGGGAGTTCGGATTTCTCGGGAGCGATCTGTGCATGGGTATGGGTGGCCGGTGTGCAGATTACAGGAGCGCACCTCCCCAGGCACAGATTCAAACAATTGGCTTGTCACTGGGATGGGGGGTTATGTGTGGAGGCGTCTGGTTTAAAAACACCTTCTGAAGTAATAACCTAATAAAGCTCACTCAGCTTTTCGGTTTCTAGCTCTAGCCGTCTGTTACCTGGCGGTATTCCTGGCGCACCTGGCACAGGGGGCAATCCTGGCTGTGACATTGGAGGTATGTACCCTTGCTGTGGCTGTACTGGCTGTGGTTGAAATGAAGTTGAAGCTGTAGATTCATCATCGTCATACTCATCAGAATCATCTTGTTGTTTCTTTTTCTGGCTCTCTGCTACAAAAATTATGACACATTTAAATTTGTATCTTAATATAACTTAAGTGCCCAAAGTTTCTTTTATTAACCAGTGTGCGCCTGTTTTGAAACTTAACTTTCAAACCATCCTAATAGCAATTAGTACAGTAAGATTCTCAAAGGCACAAATTACGTCCCAGCATGCATGTGTGAAAGTTTACCCAAGCACATTTTAGGATGAATGTCAAAGTTTGAACCAATTCAACTCTTTATTAGGTTTAAATGGGAAAAGCAGAGAAAAGAATGCCCACAATGATAATCCCTAACAAGAACCATATACCACATTTTAGCATACACAGCAGGCCTCCAAACTGAAGGATTAAGCCAGTTTACATTCAAGCATGCTGTAGTTAGCACAACCATGAAATCTAGAGCCTCTTATTAACCCAGCCTCTATTCCTCCACCCTCTGGTGAGTCACACTCCAAATAAGAGGCCAGCCTTTTTGTACAATAGGTGCACAAGAAATATCAATAGCCAGAAAAATCTACTTGGTAGTTAGAAAGTGTACCCACAACACTTGTTACCAATCTCACTTCCCCCACTCAGAAAGCCAGGCCAGCATAAAAAGTTAATCTTTGAATGTCAACATACAATAACTACATCACCAGGCACTTGCCTTCAGAAAAACTCAACTGCTAAATTATGGGTGATTTCAGACGTGACGGGCGGCAGCATTGACCCCGGCTGTGGGGTGGTTTGGACCACGGGCGGGGGTGAAGGGGCGTGCCAACAGATGTTCGCCTTTGCCCCCAGCCATGGGGACCGCCGAACCACGGCCCAGGGTCAATGCTGCCGCCCGTCACATCTGTTGGGCAACCCCCCCTCCCGGAGGAGGCGGGGCCGCATGGTGCAGCCGCACGGCCCCACCCCCTGCGCTCCCTGGCCGCCCGCCCTCCCTGAGACAGGCAGCCACAGCGGCCTATTTGGCCGCTGCCGCCGCCCGCCACCCACCGCCAGGACTCCAGAACGCGGTGAAGGTAGGGTAACATGTTACTTTTCCTTCACCGCGTTCCGGATTCCCCCGAACCACGCTTCGTTTGCCGCTGTGGTGCGGGAGAACAAAGCGTGGTTAGGTTCACCGCGGGGGGTGGCTGACTGAGGTGAACATCTGGATGCGAGCAAACAGACATTCACCTCTGTTTTCTCTCTCTCTCTCACACACATACGGTTGACTGAGGTGATTTCAGACAACGTAATGTCTTAAATCACCCTTTGTGTCTTGGGAACATTGTTCTAAGACAGCTACACAAAGTAAATGTATTCTAGATTAAAAGTTCTACATTTAAAGCTATAAAAGTCACTTGAGGAACATACTATTTAACTTTAGGCTGCTTCTCCAAGTTCTGCTTTTTCTCGTGAGTCAATCTCACAAGAAAACAGCAACAACATGAAATTAGTGCGAGTTGAATGCCCACATTCATTTCTCAGGTTTTTTCATGGAAGGATCAGTTGCAAAAACAAGCCCACATTCATTCCCTGCAGCCCCCTTACCTTCAAAAGACCCCCAAGCCACCCGCATTCACTGCGTTCTAGTCAAGCATCTGTCGGCTGCTGCCCCCTCCACCTGCTGCCACCATGCTATTGCCCGCACCACGGCCAGCCAGCGGGGTTTCCCAGCAGCCACCCCATGGTAACAACAAGCTGGGCAATTATTGGAGCCCAGCATGGAGGAAAAAGTGCTTGGAAGTATTTGCAGCGCCTTCTCCCTTCTGCTGTATTGCTCCCGCAGGTGAGTTTCCTGGGGAGATTAATTAACGTTAAATTTGAATGCACTGCACACATTCAAATTTAATGTTAATTAGAACTCACGTGAGTGACAGGACTAGATTTCTAGCCCTGTCATCTGAGACTGAATGTTAGTTTTACAAACGAATGAGAAAGGTTGCTTGTGCACATTACACAACCCAATACTAATTCCTATTTAACGTCAGATTGGGTACTTCCAGACATGCTGGGTCTCCAGGCCCAACGCACTGAAACCCAGACCGGGATCCATCTTGGATCCCAGTCAGTGATGAAGCCGGTCATCCTTTAGACGTCCCGGCTTCATCACCGAGGGTAATCTAGGAGGGGGCGGGGCCGTGTGGTGCGACGTGCAGCCCCACCCCCCTGCACTCCCACTTTTGCCCACCCTCAGGGAGACGGGCAGGCGCAGCGGCCAATGCGCCCAATCCCGTACTGCGGTCCAGACCATGCTCAGGAACGCGGCACGGTAACACACGTTACTTTTGTTCCTTTCCTGATCGTGGTTCAGCTAACCACAGCTTTGGAGGCGAGGCCGGTCTCATCCCCAGAACTGTGGTTAGCTTTGAATCCTGCCAGGAATTCACAGTGGTGAACACCTGGTGGGGCTCAAACAGACGTGCCACCCATCACAGCCACCATACTGGATCCACTGTGGTGGGGTCACGTCTGAAACTACCCATTGTGTAACGTGGGCAAGCAGCCAGTCTCATCATTAGAATGTGTAATAGTCAATTCTTAAAAAATGTTAAGAAGAAACTATGCACCACTTTGTTCTAACCTAAAAAACCAAAACACACACACACAAAAACCCCATACAGTTGTGAAGGTTCAATACAAAAACTTGAAAATACCAATTTACCTTGAGTTTTTTGTTCAAGTAACCTTCTCCTTTCATCCATGTCTTTTTCTGGAATGCCTTCCATGCCATAAATTTCCAGTTCAATGTCCGTTCTTCCAGGGATAGCATTTGGAACAGCATCTATTGTTTCTTTATGCACCTAAAAGCAAGACAGATTCCTTCACTATAGCCAGCAATGCTAGCCAATTTAAAAGACTGCAATAGAAGTTACCAAACATTAGAGCTTACAGGTAATTATCTATTAAAATTAACAACTTTAGCAAAGAGTCTCAAAACACTTGTAACAGCAGAGCCCTTGTAAAGTGAATGAGGCTCTGCTGGGACAAGTGCTTTGAAGACAGAGAATCTGTTGGCTCAACTCAAGCTTGTATGGAATGCAAGTATAATACCTACTTTCTTTTTCAAAGTCTATGGCTAAAATATGTACACATTTGATATGTGGGTGTCTTCACAGCTTTATAAAATAGGACACTAAGGACACATTCCAACACCACTGAAATGGTTTAGTTCCCTAAGCATTCTAAGATCACTCCACCCCTTAAAACATTGTGGCATTCTTATGGGAGATAGCTCAGACAGCTTTCTCAGAGGACAAACACCCTTTAAAATTCATGATGCTGCACCAGACACATGCATTACTGTATCTTATAGTTTTCATTAGATGTGACCCATCTACTATGGTGTCCTTCCCCTCCCCCACCTTGCATGAACTTTCTCAGTGCAATTACTCTAAGACCAGGATCACACCAAGAAAAATAGTCCCCTTAGACTGAACCAGTTCTTACTATATGCTCTCTCAGGTCATCATGAGCTAAATAACTATTAAACCCAGTTTAGAAGTACAGTTTTTGAACATAATACACAGCTCCTCCTCTCACTACACCTCCCGCCACGTCTGAATGGAAGCACAAGATGAAACATTCTCAGGGGGAGTAATCAATAACCAAGTGTGAAACTCCTTGATGCCATTAATGTGTTTTTAAAAGATTGTTTCTTCTATATCAGAAGAGAGACAGTAGCGTTTAACAATTATGACAAAATTAACAAGCTTTTATTCTGAAAGGTTGTAGAAGTTAAAAAATTAACATTCCCCTTTTATAGCAAGGCATAAACATTTTAACACCACTTACCTGCATGCAGTGTATAGCTAAGCCAGGCCCTGTATATAATTTTTTATGGCATATATGGCATTTAAAGTGCTTTGCTTTTTGATGCTGTATAAGGATTTTCTCATCATCAAAATCCCTGTTACAGTACCTATTCAAGATTATTAAGGAAATTCAGGAGCCAGAAACAATATCTATACAAGATTAATCTACCCATGACATCACTGCAATTATTCTTTAGGGAAGGAAGACACACATGACTGCTCTGAACACCTGAATCATTTATGCCATAATCCTATAATCTGAAAACATAGGATACATCTAAAGACATAGTTCTGCTTGCGTGTGAACGTTTTACTAAAAGGTTTTTTATGTCTTTAGCTCATTTCACTTCATTTCAATGTAGTGTTTACTGGGCTTGTTCACCTTTTTGTTAATGTAGAAGGGATAGAAGGAAGCCTGGATAGTTTTGTTTTAATCTAGAAAGAGTTGTGGGGTTTTTTTAATCTGACATCTCAGCAATGCCAATCAGAAATTTACACAAATTGACAATCATAAATTACCACCATCAGAAATTTTGGTGAAAAGACCTGATTTAACATTCACCTTCACTGAACTAGTGAAGGAGATGAACCTTTTTAATAAAGCACTGAGCCTTAATAAAGGCTGAACAGATGCCTTAAAAAGGCATCCGTTATCCAAAATTTTAGTCACTGAAGGTATTATTATTATTATTATAAACATTTATATAGCGCCAGTCGTGTGACCTGGTGCTGTACAGAACATAGAATTACACGCGGTCCCTGCCTGTGGCTTACAATCTAAAAGACAAAGGGGGGGGGGGAGACAGGGAGAGGGGACAGTGGGAGAGACAGGGGAGAAGACATTCAAGCGGATGCGAAATCTCAGGTGCGTATACTTGGCTTGGTTACAAAGAGGTTGGTAGCAGCAGTCAGCAGAGGAGGGCCGACAGTAAGAGTAAGGGGAAAGACTAGCAGGCATTGGGAAAGGCAGCAAGGAAAAGGTGGGTCTTGAGGAGGGATTTGAAGGAGCGGAGGGAGGAGGCAAGGCGGATG
>QEPC01005108.1:1180850-1215728 GCA_003113815.1 Sphenodon punctatus
GGGGGGGGCGTTTTTATTTGGAACAGTTTTTCTATTGCTGCTGCCCCAGATTTATTCTCCTGGGACCCCTTTGATTTCCCCATCTCACCCTACCTTTCTTTGAGGTTTTTAGTTGGTTTTTAGCCGTTTTGGAGGCTTTTCCTGTGGCGTGGCTGGAGGAGCTTCAGGAAGCGCGTCTAAGCGGGTTCGCGCATGCGCAGTTCCTCTTTGTGGATTATTTTGCTGATAAAATTATTCGGATTCACCTTGGTTTTGATGCCGCACTTTCGACAGTGGGGATACCAGAGGTTATGGAAGCCCTGTCTTGTCCGATGTTGTAGGATCAGTTTCAGTCAGTGACCCCTGCTGACGCGGAGCATATTCTTGGGGCTGTTAGGGCTGCTCATTGTGAATTAGATCTATGCCCCACCTGGCTGGTCAAGGCCTGCCGGGAGACTGTGGGCCGGTTGCTGGCTGGGGTGGTCAATGCCTCCCTTCAGGAGGGCAGGGTGCCTGGCTGCCTCAAAGAGGCGGTAGTGCGGCCCCTGCTCAAGAAACTTGACATTGACTCCCTTGCCAGCTATCGGCCAATCTCTAACCTTCCCTTTTTAGAGAAGGTTATTGAACGGGTGGTGGCCTGGCAGTTACAGGAGCATCTGAATTGTGTCTGTTTCCTTGATCCCTCGCAGTCTGAATTTCTCCTGAGTTATGGCACTGAGACTGTGCTTGTGGCACTGGTTGATGACCTGCGCCGGGAATTAGATCAGGGCTGTTTGGCCCTGTTGGTTCTATTAGATCTGTCAGCTGCTTTTGATAGCGTTGATCATGAAATGTTGGTGACGCACCTGCGGGACTGGGCCGGGGTGGGCGGCACAGTTCTTGCCTGGTTTCACTCTTTCTGGCCGGTAGAACTCAGCGAGTGGTGCTCGGTGATCATTGTTCATTATACCGAGACCTCTCGTGTGGAGTTCCACAGGGTTCTGTTTTGTTCCCTTTCCTGTTCAATGTGTATATGCAGCCGCTTGGTGAGGTGGTCAGGAGCTTTGGTGTGTGGTGTCATCAATATGTTGATGACACCCAACTTTAGCTCTCATTTTAATCAGACCCGGGCCCAGCAGTCTCTGTGCTTACTTGGTGTCTTGCGGCTGTGGGGGACTGGATGAGGGCAAATCGACTGAAGCTGAATCCTGACAAGATGGAGGTGATGCTGGTGGGTAAGGCGGCAGGAGTGACGGCCCCACCATTGATGGGGTCTGCCCTCTGCTGGTTCCCCAGGTGCGGAATCTGCGGGTGCTCCTTAATTCACAGCTCCAGATGTCCAGGTGGATGCTGTGGCGAGGAGTGCCTTTTGCCAATTACATCTGGTGCATCGGCTTCGGCCGTATGTTTTGGACTCTGACCTGGCCACTGTCATCCATGCTTTCATCACCTCTAGGCTGGACTACTGTAACGTGCTCTACGTGGAGCTACCCATGGTGATGGTTCAGAGACTGCAGCTGGTGCAGAACATGGCGGCCCATCTGCTGGTGGGAGCGGGCTGCCGGGAGCATATTACACCGGTTCTACGTTCATTGCACTGGCTGCCTGTAGTCTTCTGGGCCCAATTCAAGGTGTTGGTGCTTGCCTATAAAGCCCTAAACGGCCTTGAACTGTCCTATCTGCGGGATCGCCTCACCCCTTGGGTCCTGGATCGACCCCTGTGGTCATTGGGGGGTGTTCTCCGTGGGGTCCCTTGGGGGGGCCACGATGGGGAGGGTCTTCTCAGTGGCCGCTCCTCAGCTGTAGAACTCTCTGCCATTGGAGGCTCGTTTGGCCCTGGATCTCCCCTCTTTTTGATGTAGTTGTAAGACTTGGCTGTTCCACCTGGCCTTGGGGGTGGGGGGGAAGCTGGGTAGGGAGGGAGTGGGTTGGGGGGGGGATGATGTGGGACATTTTTATCCTCCTTTTAATGTGTTTTTTTTAATGATGATGTTGTTTTGTGTTTTTGTTGTGAGATGCCCAGAGCTGTCTGTGGCAGGATGGGCGGGATATTAAGTTTTTAAATAAATAAATAAATAAAAATCGAATGTGAACTTCAAGGGATAGTCTTATCATGTGCTCTGTTATGTCATGACCAGTAGGAGAAGATGGGGGTGGCATTATTACATTGCTTTGGAGCTGCAATGAGAACATTATCCTATAATACATGCAATAATTAAATATGTATGCAATGAATAATTTGGCTTCACAGCAGTTTCTTAACAATGCATCCTCCTCTCTTTCCTTTGAAGTCATTGCAAGCCTTAGGGCAATTCTCCACATCCATTGAAGTGACTGGCTTAGCTCCTGTTAACTTTGATGGATGGAGGATTCCAGCTCTTAGAGTGCGAACCTCATAGTGAATGAGAGCTTTGTCATTCGCTTCAATGGTTTCAGGATTGCAGCCACAGGCATATCTTGAAATCCCGCCTCCTCCTCCTCCTTCTTCTGGGGAGTTCAAGCTAGAGTGACAATGCTACCTTGGGTTTGGGAGCGGGTGGGAAACGGCGGAACTCGGTGTAGGCGGAACGCCTGTGTCCGGGGTTTACGGGGTGAGCGGAGCAAGGAGGCGGCGGACTGTACGGCAGCTGGGGGAGCCGATTTTCGTTGGTGAGAATGGATTCCGTGGGGAAGATGTTGCCCTCCCTGCAGGAGTCTGTTGATGGGGACGAGAGGGAACTGGAGAGTAGCGAGGAGGGGGGTGGCCCAGCCGAAGAGCGGAGGCCGGAGCGATTCAGCAACAGCTACTACTGTCTGTACGGCTACCAGTGCTGCAGGTGAGTGGCTGGGCCCCGCCTCCCCACTACCCTAGAAGCATCCTCAGGGCCCTGCGCCCCCCCCAGCTCCTTAATCCGCCTTCGCCATAAATTCCTCTTCTCCTTTCACCGCTACTCTGCACCCTTTCAGAACCCGCAACCCCCCTCACACTCAGATCCCCGAAATTGCTCATCCCCTCCAGGTACAACACCGCCCTCCCCACGTACACCCAGACGCACCACTTTCTTGAGCCCCTCAAGCTCTACAGCCTCCCTGCTCCATACTCGAGGTTCCAGCCTTCCTTATCTCTCTCAAACTCTACAGCCTTCCTATCCCTGCTCTCTATCCCCACCTCCCTGATATCCCCACACCTCTGCCAAGCGCCTCAGTCCCACTGTCTCTCACCCCCAGGATCCCCACCTTCCCGATCCCTCCCCCAAACTACTGGGCTCCCCTATTACCTCCTCAGTGTCCCAGCTACCTTCTCTTTCGTCCATTCTATCTTGTTCTCATCCCTCTTTCCAGACCCCAGAGTGAGTGACACACATGCCCTCTACCTCCTGCTGTTTACAGACCCATGCACTGGGCTGGTGGGGCTGTTGTTGACAGCTGGAATATGTTGTGGTGGGTATCCCACAGTAGGGACTAGGGTAGTAATTGCTGAGGCTTGTGTTGGGAAACTGGTGTCCAGTCAAACCAAAGACTTTTTAATTATCTGATAATTGCAGTTTATTCTATTCTGGTCCAGCTTTGAGATTGTGATCATGGCTGAGATTTCCAGCTTGGGTGGTGGATGCTCTTGTGTCTCTGCCTGGTTGAGTCAGGGTTCTGTTCTGGTAAGGGCTATTTATGAAAGAGGGGGAGTGAACATCAATGAATGAATGGAGTAATACTAGATTTAGAGGAAGAAGGAATGTGGATTATTCTTACCCAGCAGCTGGCACCAGGATTCCTTTTGCAAAAAGTGCAGGCATTGGGGTGGAAGTTTAGGACTTTGAGATTATGTCCATGTGCTGTTCTTGCAAGATATGCATCTGACAGCACTGAGGTTTGAAATCTTCAGATCAAGCATACAAGGTAGCAGTACAGGCTTCCTCAAATTGTGTTTCACCTGTCGTCATCTTCTCCTCTTTGTGCTCAAGTGACACATCCTTAGGTCCAAAGGTTAGTTTGGTTTCCTTATCTGTCTAGTTCTTGGTTTCCTTGCTTTGTTCTGATTAATTTTTATTCTTTCCTCTGGTTCAGGGAATGACAGAAGTCACTTCTTCTTGAGGTTTGGACTTTTGGGTGGCAGTAGCTTGTACGGATGTTGTGTGTTTAATGTTTGCTTGGTTTTCAGATCACAGCAAGGAGCTGACAGTGATGAGGAAAGTTCAAACAGTACAACAGAAACTCCTGGGGCTGAAGATTTCAGGTAAACCAGTGTGACACAATCAATCAGTCATTAATTAATTTAAATTTCTACCCCATCCTTCCCCAAAGACTCGGGGTGGCTCACAATATTAAAAACACAGACTACATTAAAATCCCTTAAAATCCACCCAGCCCCTATCCCTGTCTGCCAAATGCTTTGTGGAAAAGAAAACTTTTACACTGCCTTAAGAATATGCTCAGGCTTGGGCTTTGACAGACCTCTGGGGGAAGGGAGTTCCACAATACTGGGACAGCAACTGAGAATGCCTCTCTGTGGGCCCTTGTCATATGAACAAGGTTAGCAGACAGTATCCACAAGAGAGTACTATATTGTAAATCAGGTGCGTTGCTGGTGAGGCCTGTGCGCATGCTCAGGGTCTAACTGATTTTCAGGCATCCCTGTATTCTGGTTGGTCCCAGGCCCAGTCTCTACTTGTAGCTATTGGTGGGATTTCTCTCTGTGCAGATGGTTGGGGTGTGGCAGGTCCTGCAGCGGTTGGTACAGGGGGCTGGACTAGATGGCCCGTGACACTCAGAGTGCTTCTGGCTGACCACAGGGGTTGCAGTGAAGCATGGTAGGAAAGGCAGTCTTTCAGATATGCAGGACCCAGGCCATTTATTGATTGACTGATTGGCTTTAAAGGGCAAAACCAGTACCTTGAATTGTGCCCAGAAAGCTATAGGAAGCCATTGCAGACTGTAAAGCACAGGTGTAAGGTGCTCAAGGCTACTCACCCCTGAAAGGAGCCGGGCGGCTGTGTTGTGCACCAGCTGCAGCTTCCAAACAGTCATCAAGGGCAGCCCCATGTGGAGCGCATTGCAGTAATCGAACCTTTAGGTAATGAAGAAGCACGGATGATGGTGGCCAGATCTGATCACTTTATTTAGCTTCCCATGCAAGTTTTGGCCCTCTCCTAGCCTATGAAAGGGCCGAATTAAACATTGCCATCCATCTATCAGACATGCAAATCCATATGAAACCCATGTTGAACACCTGTGGATGGTGTTTTCTAGTGGGGTTTCACTGTATTCTAGCATGGTGCTAATGGATATAAACCAAAGCATTTCAAGGTTTAGGATTATAGTACTGGGGATGCAATCCTAAAATTAAAGGCCTATCAAGGGTCATCTAGTCCAACCCCCTGCTTTGACTCAGGACGTCTACAGGTACAACATCCCTGACAGGTGGTTCCAGCCTCTTTCTAGCAAAGGAGAAGCTTCAGCTTCCCTAGGAACTTGGTCAGTTGCCAAACAGCTCTTTGTCCAGAATCTAACGTCCTGTAATTTGAGCCCATTATTCTAGTCTTGCCATCTGTGGCAATAGAGAATAGTTTCTTGCTGTCTTCTTTGTAGTAGCCCTTTAGAAATTTGAAGACTGCTATCCTGTCCTCCCTTAATCTTCTGCCATTAAAGTCAGCGGTGGAAGATCGTACCCCAGATTTGCACCCTGGCCCTTAGTATTCCTAATAGTAAATGGGCAGATTATAAACTTTTATCCAAACTCCTTTGAAATCAGTGGGATGGCAAACAGATCTGTATTTGCAATGTGTGCAGAAACATTATCTGAACTGAGGCATTTATTTATTGGTCAATGGCATTTCTGTTCTTTAGAGGGCTTTGTATCCATTAAACAGTTCTCTCACTAGCCCTGTTAGGCATTTTATGATTGTGAGGAAATGCAGCATGAAGAGGTTAAGGAACTTGCCTGTGGCTTTTAAGGAAGTTTCAGTTGGGTTTAGAGCTCAAAAGATTGTCCAGTGAACAAGCCACGTGAACATATCGTTGTCCTTCTAAAGGCAGTAGAGTAAGTCTGTAGAGTAAGTCAGTAGAGCAAATCCCATTCTCACGCTGACTTCCTTCACTTCAAATTCTGTCTCTCCACCCTTACTTCTGCTATCTCCCTTGCTAGACAACACTACTATGCCTCCCGCATTGAGTCCTGTTCTCGGGACCCTCGCCGCCTGTTCTCTACCTTTGACTCCCTCCTCAAGCCTCCCTGTCCTCCCCCTCCTTCTTCCCTTTCTGCTCAGGATCTTGCCTCCTTCTTCACCTCCAAGATAGACAAGATCCGCCTCGACATCGCTTCCCACTCCTCTCTTCCCACTCCCACCCCTCTCCCTCCTCCCCCTCCTTCTCTCATGTCCTCCTTCTCCCCTGCCTCCCTTAAGGAAATCTCCTCTCTGCTCTCCTCCTCCAACCCTTCCACTTGCCCCCTTGATCCCATTCCTTCCCGCCTCCTCACCTCCATTACTCCCACTGTCGCCCCTTCCTTCCTGCACATCATCAACCTCTCCCTCTCTACTGGCTCTTTCCCTTCTGCCTTCAAACATGCCACAGTCTCTCCTATTCTCAAAAAGTCCACTCTTGACCCCTCTGACCCTTCTAGCTATCGTCCTGTCTCACTCCTTCCTTTTGCTTCCAAGCTGCTTGAACGTGTTGTCTACTCCCGCTGCCTTGACTTCCTATCCTCCAACTCCTCCCTTGACCCCCTCCAATCTGGCTTCCGCCCCCTTCATTCTACTGAAACTGCTCTCGCTAAGATCACCAACGATCTTCTGGTGGCTAAATCTAAACGTCTCTATTCCATTCTTGTCCTCCTTGATCTCTCTGCTGCCTTCGATACTGTTGACCACTCACTCTTGCTGGATTCCCTTCACTCCCTTGGCTTTTGTGGCTCTGTCCATAACTGGTTCTCCTCCTACCTCTCTGACCGCTCCTTTAATGTGTCTCTCTCCAACTCCGCCTCCTCCTCCTTCCCCCTCTCAGTTGGTGTTCCTCAAGGCTCTGTTCTTGGCCCTCTCCTCTTCTCGATCTATACCTCATCCTTAGGCAAACTCATTGCCTCCCATGGCTTCCAATACCACCTCTATGCTGATGACACTCAACTCTATCTCTCTACTCCCTCTCTCTCTCCCTCTGTTCAAGCTCGTCTCATCAACTGTCTCTCTGACATCTCTACCTGGATGTCTCAACGTCAACTCAAACTCAACATGGCTAAAACTGAACTCCTTATCTTCCCCCCTCATCCTTCCTCTCCTTCCTCACTGTCAATAACTATTGATGGAGTCACCATCCTGCCTGTCCCCCAAGCCCGTAGCCTAGGCTTCATCTTTGACTCAGCCCTTTCTTTTAAACCCTACATTGACTCTGTTGCTAAATCCTGTCGCTTCTCCCTCCATAACATTGCTAAGATTCGCCCTTTTCTCTCTGTCTCGTCTGCCAAAACTCTTGTTCATGCTCTGGTCATCTCTCGCCTCGATTACTGTAACCTCCTTCTCACTGGCCTTCCCCGGTCTCACCTTTCTCCCCTCATCTCTGTCCAAAACTCTGCTGCCAGGGTCATCTACCTCGCCAGTCGCTTCGACCATGTGCAGCCCCTCCTCTCTTCGCTTCACTGGCTTCCCCTTCCTGAACGAATCCTGCACAAGCTCCTAGTCTTCACCTATAAAGCTCTTCACAACCTTGCTCCCCCCTACCTCTCTGCACTTATCGCCCTCCATACTCCAGCCCGTGCACTTCGCTCCTCCTCTGTCCCTTCTCTCACCCTTCCACGCCTTCCCTGCTCCCCTAAGCGCCTTCGTCCCTTCTCACTTGCTGCCCCCCATGCCTGGAACTCCCTCCCTGTCCACATCCGCCTTGCCCCCTCCCTTCATACCTTCAAATCTCTCCTTAAAACTCACCTCTTTCGCTCTGCTCTGTCTGACTCTTTATCCTGCTGAGCCACTATTCCTATACCTACGATCGGTTTACCCTTATCCTTGCAACATGGACCTGCCTGCTGTCATTCTCATCGTAACCAAGCCAAGTACGTGCACTTGAGACCTCGCATCTTCATGAATGTTAGACCCCTTGTCTCTCCCTCTGTTCCCCTTCCTAAGTCTCTCCCACAGCTCCCGTCTCTCAGATTGTAAGCCCTAGGGGCAGGGACCGTGTCTATTTTATTACTTTGTAAAGTGCCAGGTACACTGCTGGTGCTATATAAATGTTTGTTGTTAATAATAATAATAATAATAATAATAATAAGTCAGTGGCAGAGCCAGGAATAAAATGCAGACGTTCTGATTGACAGAGCTGTGTTCTCTCCTGCATTATGGTGATTCTAAAGCTGTCTGCAAGATGCAGTCATTCATAAACCTATTGTGTGGGAATTAAACACTGCTTTTCACTAATAATATTCTTTATTTTGTTTTCCAAGCCTCTCCATGGTGGACACTAACTTGCCAGCTGAAGCGGAGCCGGAGCTGCGCAGTTTTATTGCTAAGCGTCTGATTAAAGGGGCTCTTTTTGAAGGAATGGGCAATGTTGCATCTGTTGAGTTGAGGTAAGAGTAAAATGTGCTTGCAGGGTTTACCATTGCCTGGCATGGAGGACATGCTGCGTGTTTGCCACCCAGATGAGTGGATAGCATTATGTCTGGTAGCCCACAGTGTAAAACCACTGAAACCAACAAGGGACCAACCAGTATCACAAAGCCAAAGGACGATAGACAAAGTTACTGCAAATAACTGTGATTTCCTATTAAACAAATTCAAATAATTATACAATATAATCCATATATATATTATTTGATTGTATTATTTGAATAATTATACAATATATATATAGGCTGATGTGGTAAGCAACAAAACAGCGATACACTCAAGGAAGCTCCAGATCCTAGTGGGATGCTGCCAGTCATAAACAATATATAGGAATTATAAAGATTTGCTGAATGTTTCCGCTTCTGCCCTCATCAGTAGCTCAGTTGATTTTTTTTTAAATAAAGTGCATTGTGAGCACAGCTGACAGTTCTTAGAACTCTGAGGGGGGAGAGAGTTCTAAGGTGAGCCAAGGAATGCCGTAGCACGTACAAGAAAAGAGAGGGGTTCACGTGTTATCTTCTAAGTTAAGGCCGTTGGGGTGTCAAGTCTGTAGATCCAGAGGTTTTCCCTGGTGTCCAGTAGTTTTGGGTTGGAAGGTTTTTCTATAGGGAAGATTTCTAGGTCAACGAGTGTGTGATCTTCTGAACTGAAATGTCTAGTGACGATGGCTGACTTGTGATTTCTGAATCGGGTACGGAGGTCCGTGGTGGTTTTCCCCACATATTGCATGCGACATCCATTATATATACGTTGTATCGCATAAATTATATTGCTCGATGTGTAGGTGATGTTTTGCTTGATGGTATAGGTACTGTTTGTAGTGCCGCTTTTGAAAGTGGTAGTTTCTTTGAGATGGGTGCACGTGATGCAACATTTGGATTCACAGCGACATGATCCAGGGTTGTTGAACGGTGATTTTAATTCGGATCTCACAAGTAATTTACGTAGATTAGGAGGTTGGCAAAAAGCCACAAAGGGAGGAAGGTTGATGGCTTTTTCAAGACGTGGTGATGTGCCTACTAGGGGGTAGCTTTCTTTAATAACCAGGTGGTACTTCGGAGAAGCAGGATGAAAATCTACCACTAAGGGGATGCGGCGTTCTTTGTGAGTTTTAGTCACCACCTTGTAGAGAAGGGTTTCTCTATAATATGTGCATTGGGTTTCATATTTGGAATTCATAGCAGTTATTCTAGCTATTGTTTAAATAATTGGAGTGTGTGTGTGTGTGTGTATATGGCTATGGATATATATACACAAAGCTGCTGAAAATAATTGATAATTTATTATGAAACAAATCAAAGTAATTGTGTGTATGTATATAATATGCATAATTAATTTGATTTGTTTTATAGTAAATTATCTGTTGTTTGCAGTAGCTTTGTCTGTTATCCCATGGTAATACCCACTGTATCAGTGCTGTACAGACAATTTGGGTGAACAGACTTCTGTGTACATTCCTTTGATTGCCTTCAGGGGGCAGTGACACATCATGTTACTGTATCTTGTTTAAAATGTTGTGAAATTAGGCTTGGTTTTACTCAGGTGTTTATTATTTTATTTTCCAGTCAAATAAAGAATGGGGCATCTGCAACAATCGGAATAGTTGTGTGTGTTCTTTAGAACAATCAGTAATAGACAACTACAAGTTGTAGTCACGCCTCTATACAACTGGTAGGGTCAGCTTACCTTGAGAATCCTTGTTGTAAACACCAGTAATTGTTTAAAATGTAAAAAACTGAATATTTATTTATTTTATAGATTTATACCCCACCCCTCCTGCAAAAGCAGCCCGGGGCGGCTTCCAACAATAAAACATCATAATAAAATACACTTTAAAATCATCATAACAATATAAATATAAGTTATTAAATCAGGGCTTAAAACATTACAAATACTGCATCAGGTGGGGGCGCTAAAACCCCTCACCCTCCCCTCCCCGAAGGCCTAGGCGAACAGCCAGGTTTTGCAATTTCGCCGAAATGTCAATAGGCTGGGGACCAGGCGAGCTTCCTCCGGAAGGGAGTTCCAAAGGCGCGGCCCGGCCACCGAAAATGCCGTCTCCATTGTGGCCCCCCGCTTAACACGGGGGACCTCCAAGAAGGCACCCCCAGTGGACCAAAGGAGCCGCTCCGGGGTGCGGAGGGCGAGGCAGTCCCTGAGGTATGAGGCGGTCCCTGAGATATTATCATTTTAATAATTTCTTTGGCACGTTCAGTGTTCAGAGTGCTTTACAATCCTTATCTACTTCACCCCTGCAACAATTCTGAGATAGGTCGTTAATAAATAATGTATTTCTGCTTCCTCTAGCATACCTGAATATCGACTTGGTTGTTATTACTGTCTTCTCCAACAAGAAAAGCTTCCAGAAACAGCAGCCCTGGAATCGAATATCAGCCCTCCAGAATACGTGGTCTGTTTCTTGGGAGGCACAGAGAAGGGGCTGGAGCTATATCCTTTTCCTAACTTCTTTATATCTGGGTGGAGAAGAGAAGGCTGTTCAATCAGCCTTCCCTGATACCAGCCTTGAAACCTTTCCAAGTTCTCCTGCTGCTCCATCCTTCAGTTCATTCAGAGTACCTTTCGGCTCCCTCCGCTGGCTCCTGCTTCCTCTTTGTATCCAGCAGAAACTTCCACTTTCCAGGCTTTTCATGGTCCTATTCCTCTCTATCTTTCTGCTTTGCATTTTCGCCTGGGAACGTAGCTCCTCCTCTGCCACCATTCTCACCTGCCCCAGAGTCTCCTACTCCCTAAACTACTTTTGCCCTTTCTCCCATGCTGTCCCCTATGCCTAGAACTCCCTCCCTGAGCACATTCACTCTGCTTCCTCCCTCTTGGCCTTCAAACCTCTGCTCAAGCTTTCCCTAGCTCCTCATCTCCACAGACTCCTCACCGATGCTCCTGCTACTGTCCTATTGTTCACGGACCCATATTCACTGCATTTTCTCCATTGCTGGCAATGGGGAAATTGCAGTGAACACAGGTCCCTGCCTGTAACTAAGCTAAGCACGTGCTCTTATGACTCCTCAACTTTATCGGTGGACCTGTCTTTCCCTCCTACGTTTCCCCTCCTTTGACTGTTGAGGTTCTAAGCCCCGTAGGGCAGGGACCTGTCTCTAATTAATGATAGGCACATTATGGGTGCTACATCTATAACTGATGATAATAATACTAGTCTACCTGCACACAGCTTTCTCACCCAGCATATTTGTGCATGAGGCTTCTCAAACAATGTCCAGCATAAGTCTGTTTATTTGAACAGCTTGTGTGACTTCCATAGCATTTGGAAATGTGGCATCCTGATACCTAGCAGCTGCTGCTGCTGCCAGGGCACCGTGAGCCAGGTGCTTGCTCCCACTTCTTCCCCCATGCAGCCAAATGCAGGGGGGAGGGGGGACAAGAGGAGAGTGAACACTTGGCTCTGTGGGTCCCAGCAGCACGAGCGCCTTCCATTTATCCAAATGGTTTAGCTTGTCCCGCCTGCCATTCAGCTAACCAGTTTGTGCTCTATGTGGTTTGAAAGGCCTCATTAAAAAGAGGCTCTGAGAGGATGCTGTGCCCAAGCAGACTAGTCATTCACAGGAATAGACGGAAGTGGTGGATTAACTGGGAAAAGTTTCTACTTCTGCTGTCACCACTGGGTCACAGAGTTGAGGGCTCTTCGGCTTCTCTTTATTTCCTCCTGCTTTTGAACTGCACTCTGATAAGTGAGTTCCTGGCAGTGTGCCTTGCCAGCAGCAGGAGAAGCCACTGCCCTGCTAGCGCAGCCTCCTACTTACTGGAATGCACTGGGTGCTTCTCACCTGTTACTGGGGTTTCAGATAAGCGGGATTTCCCTCTAGGAGACAAAAGCCTCCGGCCACCTGCACCTCAGACACCTCCAGAAGCTGCAAGCAGGGAAGGAAGGTGCTGCTGTTGCAGCTGAGGGGAGTGGAATCAGGCTGGGCATGTGGGCGGAATCATTGGCCTTGCCCCCGCCTGCTCCCCGCCTTCCAGAAGATAAAAACTTCCAGCCAACGCGCTCTTCTAGCCAACTCCATCTGGTGAGAAGGCTACGGCCTTTCCTTTCTGACTCCGATCTGGCTACCATCATCCATGCTTTCATCACCTCGAAACTAGACTGCTGCAGTGCACTCTACATGGGGCTGCCCTTGGTGACTGTTTGGAAGCTGCAGCTGGTGCAGAATGTGGCAGCCCGGCTTCTTTCTGGGGTGGGTCGCCGTGAGCACATTACACCAGTGCTCTGTAATCTGCACTGGCTTCCTGTAGGTTTCCAGACACAATTCAAGGTGCTGGTTTTGACCTTTAATGCCCTAAATGGCCTGGACCCCACGTATCTCAAAGACTGCTTTTCTTTCCATGTTCCATTGCGGCCCCTACGGTCAGCCAGGAGCACCCTCTTGCAGGTACAGCCAGGCTAATTTTGTCCACACAACAACGGCCCACAGAGAGGTGTTCTTGGTTGCTGCCCCCGTATTTTGGAACTCCCTTCCCCTGGAGGGTCCGCCTGAGCTTGAGTGTATTCTGGAGGCAGTGTAAAAACCTTTTTGTTTGGCAGAGCTTTTGGCAAGTGGGGATAGAGGTTGGGTGGGTTTTTGGAGTTAAGGGCAGGGATTTTTAGGGTTTTTTAATTACATTTTACTTTTTTACTATTTTGTGGTTTTGCTTTTATAAACCCACCCTGAGCCTTTGGGGAAGCATGGGATATAAATTGTAATAAATATCTAAAATATGTATTAATAAATATCTCCAGAACAGTGGAAGCTGGATTAACTAACTTCTGCTGTCATTGACAATGGGATTGCCACTTCAGTGCTGAAAAGACAAAGTGCATTTCTTACTGGCTGTGTATCTTATTTCCTTAAGAGCTTACTTTCAGACTTGAGTTGGATAAATATGTTGAAGGACTGAAAATTAACCTTGATTCAGAGGTAAGAACTGATTGAGTTTCTATTAATGATAAAGATGATGTTTTACGACTCAGTTGATTACTCCTATAAAAGCCCACAGCGGTGACTAAGTGTTTGAAATGCCAGGAAAGAATGATGCTGACTAAACACGAAATGGTGTTGGCCGCACTAGTTAAACTGGAAACATTTCCCTCCAGTCTCTTAATTAGAGTAATCTGACGGGTTACAAGGAACAGTAACAAGCAAACTCCGACAGAAGGGTGATGGACTTAACAAAGTCCCTCAGTGACCTGTGGGATGGTTAGGAATGATCATTTAATCCCTTAAATTCTGTAAGAAATAGTAGATATTTGTAGAATAGAAACTGAAAACATTAAGGCTGTGATCCACTAAGCACTTGCTCTGGAGTAGTCCCATTGTCGCCCACAGAACATGAATGGGAGTACTTTGGATTAAGTGCTTGGTGGATTGTGGCCTAAGAGCTAACTTCCAAATGTTTTCAGCATGAATGGGTAGGAATAAGCTGTATTTCTTTCATAAAACTGGTCATAAGATGAAATAAACATGGATTTGCTATTTAAAAAACAAAACAAAACAACGGTTTTTAACCAACTCCGTTCTCCTTTACCCTCAGGCAACCCCACTCCCTTGGTTTTAGGCTCAGAGCTAATCTTTCATTAGACTGCTCTTAACAGCTGCGAGTTCAGCCAATACGTCATTACTTCAGGAGAGATCTATAAAAACAAGAAATAAAACCCCTTCAGAAACCAGTCCAATGTGGGCTCGCCGGGCATAGGAAGTAGTATTTCCATCTTCTATGATGAAGATGCAGGGAGTAAATGCATGCAGTAAATTGGAGCAGAACTGGGAGCAGAGCCCAGGGCTCCGTTCCCAACTCCTTTGCCCTATTCATTGGACCACACCTACTGACTAATCCATATCAAAATACATTATAGACAAGGATGCATATTATTCACTGTGTTTTTCCCATTGCTGCAAGTGGGGAGAATGCAATGAACATGGGCCCTGACGGACATTTCTTTTTCCTGCCTGGCCATTTGACTCAAGATGTCAAACTCCCAATTGTAGCCCATTGCAGTTTGAAATTAGGAAGGCTGCTTTAGCTTTCAAATTGTCTTGTTTTGAGTAGGTTAAGAGTACATTTATTTTATACTACATTCATGCTTACAGTAGGCATAATAATGTCCACATTTCAATTTGCCGAAGCAAAGCAGTCTGGAGAGTTGCGCTAAGCCTTACCTGAGAAGCTGGTTTGAGGACTCTGTCTGCCCTATTCAGAGGGTAGTACAGCTCTTCCAGGAGAAGCTTGCCTTCCTATTACATGCTGTGAGTATGTGTCTATAATGTCTACTATAGCCAGGGCCCTGTGAATTTAGAGCTGTTGCAATCGCAGCCCTTTTAGCAGAATTTTGTATTTGGCCAAATTTTCACAGAAATAGCACTTGGCCGTGCAGCATTACTGCTTGAATGGGGAGAACTCTGAGCTAGCCAACAGGAGGTCATCAGCGTGAGAAAGCCAATGGGGTGTTGGCACTGTTACCTGCTGGGGATAGAAGTGACACCCCCACCCGTACTGGTGTTTTGTGAGTTCTGGTGTGTCTGTTTGTTTTTAATACATGGAACGTTCAAAATCGATGCAGTGGTATGATGGAAATTAATTTGCATTCAAAATTGGCAGGTTTTAGTTCATTTGCATAATTTGTTCTGTTTGCAGAATCTGGATTTTTGGTTTGTAGAATACGTGGGGGCCTTGGCTAGGGTTTTGAATGCTGCTTGTATTTGCTGTTTCATTCATTTGGAATTTAACTGCCCTCCGTAAAGGAAACATCGCCCTTTGTTTGATCTTGGGAGTTTTCTAACTGTGTTGCCAAGGGAGTAGCAGCTATTTAATCCATTGATCAGGAGCAAACCAGGATTTTAAAACATGACAATTTTATAGTTAATTAATTTAAAATTGAATGCTTAGTTGTTCATCTTGTAATAAGAATGAGAGAGGCAATAAAAATTCCATTTGGCTTAGACTAGGAGAGGGGGTGGCGAAGCATTTGCATACAATCCACTGTAGACAAACAGGGTGGAGATGCTGGGATTAGATAGAATGCTAGCTGTGGAGGGCTAGCAGGTAAACAAGAGAACAATATGGGCTGAAAGTATAAGCCAGTCTAGTCCTCAGAATGCCTAAACCTGCCTAGCAGATTGGGCACTCCGCGAGCTCAGTGCAGGGCCCCCATCGGACTTGTTGCTTCCCTCCCTGTAGACCCCACCTCCCTGTATGGAATCGTAGCAGTGTCAGACTGGGTTTCCCCCCCAGCCAGGAGCAGCACTGTGCCCTCAACAAGAAGCTTGTCAAGGACAGGGAGCTGGTAGTTGTAGGGTACAAAGGCTTCCACCCTAATCGTGACAAAGGTTGTAGAAAAAGCAGGTTTGCTTTCTATAAATGACCCACAGCTAATGGGGTCAAACCAGCACAGATTGCATGATATCAACTTCCCAAGCATCCAAGGGACCATGACAATCGGAGACTTCGCTGGCTGAACATCTACTTGTGTTGCTAGGTGGTGTGCTTGCCTCTTTTGTGTGGCTGCCATCATTTTAGTCACGTTTCTGAATTTGACTCTTGAAATACCCTCATGAGAAGCTTACTCTGGTTCTCCTTCTTGCAAAACTAATATTTGAATATAAGCCCAATGTTAACTTTGGATTGGGTGTCATCAAAGCAAACTAAACTGTTATGGTTCCATTTTTTTCACTCCTTTGAGGCAAGGCATAGCAACTAAATTGCTTGTTTCTTCTGTTTGAAAGGCTTTGAGCTATTCTTCTGTCGAAGTTAAAGATTCAGATGAAAGGACAAAGAAAGATATTGACAGGTAAGGAATATTACTCTTCAAATTAATATCTTGGCTCATGTCAATATGCGGAAGTCCTCTTTCTTTCTCTTAACATAAGCTGCTCACAAGTTTTGTTTGCTAGGTTTCTAAGTGTGGCAAGTCTCCAAGGCCTTGTTCAGGAAGGTACGATGGCCTCTTTGTGTATAGCCATGATGGAGGAGCCGCACAAATCAGTGGTGATAGATTGTAGCGGACCAGCACCTCAATTCAGCAGTGCAGGTAAGATCACCAATGGTAGACGCTTCCACCAGTACGTGCAATTCACCTTTATAATGAGTGCTCTTGATGAGGTGCTAAGAACCCTGAGCTTTAGTGGGAGCTGAGAGTGTTTGTCACCCTGTAGAATTATGCTCAAGAAGTTCTGGGACCTTGGCTACCTGTGAGAAAACCATCCTTCCTGTTTGATACCACAGAAGTACCTCAGCCCTTGTAAAGAGAGATTGTAAGGTCTGGAATTTGGTCAACCCTATGGTGGTGTGTGGTATTATTTTTAATAATTGTAGCACCATCTGCGTACAGGGCACTTCACCTGGTTAGATAATAACTTTAATGGTGTATTTTTTAAAATTCCAAAGTGACAGTTTCTGTGAACAGCTCTCTTTAGGCAAGCAATCAATCTACTGAAGAGTTACAGGTTTTACACCATCCGATTCCTAGAGGGGGCATATCCCTGCTTTAGAAGCTAACCATCTGAAATTAAAATTAAGGAAAGGGAGGGTTCACCAAATCCTCAGGTTTGCTAAGCTTCAGAGCATGTTGCATCCCTCCCTGATCGGATTCCTTTTTGTCAAAAGTTGAGATGTAGCTGCTTACTAATTTGGACAAATATATAACTGTTTTGAGTGTCCTGTTGATTTTATCCTTGTGTATGTATTTGAAATGCCTCTAAAACAAGGTCCCTTGTTGACTGCATTTCCCCCATTGGTGGTAATAAGGAAAATGCAGTGAACACAGGCCCCTTGCTCTAAAATAGCTTGAGCTGTGGGAGAGGGGCATTGTAGATAAAAGGAGCTTTGAAGAAACTGAAAACAATCTATTTTCACATCCAACAAATTAGAATTTAGAATCCCAAGGGGCTGATTAGGTCCGTTATCAAGAGCGTTTGCCCCTTTTCACATGCCTATCCTCCCCCTCCCTCCCCCCCCAGAATGAGCCAATGGCCCTTTTCACACGAGACACCCACTGCAGTCCATTTAAAAACAGCCAATATGGCAAGTATCGGCAGTGTTGGTTACAATTACCAACTCTGGGAAGTTGAAGTATGAAGTCTCGTGACAGACACATGGGAAGGGGTTGCTCCGTCTCCTAAGATCTATTTTTGTTACCTCTATGTGTCAGGAAGCAACAAGTTCTGTGAAGACTGGATGCAGACATTTCTGAACGGTGCAGAAGGTGGAAATCCATTTCTCTTTCGACAAATACTCGAGAACTTTAAACTGAAGGTACTTGTTGATATGCTTGTGTGCTTGGAAGCTGCAAGCAGGGTTACTACGTGCACAGATATTAATTTATATGTTGGGGTAAAGTGTTGTTCACTAATCTACTGCTAATTTTTTATTCCCTGAGCGAGCATAGTATATTTGCAACTATCCTGATGTACTTGGAGGGAGCAAGAGTTACACACCCTCTGACTTCAACATAGACACTAACAGAACCGTATTTTAATATAGAATTAAGACATCAGTCTAATCTAACAACTTTTGCAGTAGTAACTCCTTTCAAGAGCTATTGCTCCCTGATTCATGTACTGCTGCATGTAATGGACTTATATTCTTCCTGCGGACTCTCTGGCTTTTAGTGCCTCCAAATCCATGTACCAGCATGTTTTCTTCCCAGGAAAAAGATGAGGAACATTTTTTTGTTTGCTTCCTTCTTTCCAGGCCATCCAAGACATAAACAATCTGAAGCGCTTCATCCGACAGGCAGAAATGAACCATTACGCTTTGTTCAAGTGCTATGTGTTTCTAAAGAACTGTGGCAGCGGAGACATCCTCCTTAAGATTGTTAAAGTGGAGCACGTGGAAATGCCAGAAGCCAAAAATGTTGTAACTGTCCTTGAGGAATTCATGAGGGAAACTGCTGCAGCCTAAAAATCTGAAACTTCTAGAAGAATTTATAAAGCTGTTGGAATAATTCTTTTTGCAGTATAGAATTCACAATTGCATAAACGTATACTTGAAAGCCTGAGATCATTTCAAACTAGGCTCCTGAAATCATTTCAAACTAGGCTCTATGTTAGGACCATTTTTTGTTTCTCCTTAGGCCGTTTTTACATGGACACGCCCCCCCCCCCGGGTGTGTGGGAGGATGTTAAAACCCGTGGGGGCGTCCGTGGAAATGACGTGGCGGTGGGGGGATGGGTGTTCAATTGGTGTTTGCCCATGCGAACATCGTGGGTGGTGGGTGGAGGCGTGTGCATGCTCCCGCGTAACACCCACCTCCATCCATCATCCACCCATCTCCACCCACAGAGCCATCCCACAAAATGGAGGAGGTTCCATGGGTGGAGATTGTGTGTGTGTGTGGAAAAGGACACACACACCCCCTCCACAGCAGCATAGCTACCCCCCCGCTGCCTGTGTAAAAAGGGCCTTAGGGTATTTCCATGTTATCCACCCACCCAAGAGTGTGGATAGCAACATGTGGGAGCTTGTGTTGTTGGCTGGCCACCCATTGGTTTGTCGACAGCAGCCCTGCCCCGGGTTTAGTCCCTGGTGCTGTGGTAATAGAGCCCTCACAGCCTGCTGCAACAACCCCTTCTGGCAGGAATTCAGAGCTGGTGGGGCCAGTCTGCTGAGAGGGGGTTTCCTGCTCTCTGGCAAAGAGCTGCTAGGTAGGGAGCCCCCAGCTGCTGAAGGAGGGAGAGGGCTGCTAGCCTGCTTCTAGCAGGGAGCAGATTAACCCTCCCCTCTCCCACATGGATAGCAACAGGTCCACACAAACCATAGGCCACACTGGGTTCCAAACCCAGGAGCTGCAGCTCCAGGTTTATCTGATGGCCATTCCTGTGCATGTACCCAAACCCTGGCATAGAAGGGGCAGTTGTTATATGTGGAACCACACTTAGTAAAAGTAGCATGAAGTTTGCCTTCAATTCCTTTCTATTGTGTTTTGCACAAATCCAATTGTTCACTTTCAGGGCTCACCAGATCTTGTAAATGCTGGTGTTTCCTTTCTCTGGGGACCCCAGTGCTTGGATTTTAGTGCTGTGGCTAAGGAGAAACTTTCTCCTAACAGCAGGAACAGATTTTTTATTTTTATGTTGAACATTTAGAAAATGTTTTAACATGAGACCGCAAGCACAGATGATCATGATTAAACATCAAGACCAGATTTTAAGCACACAGATTATTTTTTTTCTTGAATATTTGTTTAAAGGACTGCAAACAAACACACATAGGAAAACCCTCTCAATTTATTGGCTATCTAGGCCTCTGTGCAGGTCACTTACTGGCACATCATGAACTTAATTCCAGAGTAATTATCTCTTTGATTACAATTACTGAGTAGATTTGTCCTGAGTTGTAATGTTGTCTCTAAATGAAGCTTTTTGGCTTATAAAGATGTGTGCATTTTTGTGTGTAATATAAGGAACACTTGTTTAATGACTTATATTCACCTTTATAGACCTTTCTTCTCAGCTTTGCAACCTAGGGCTCAACTCTGCAAAGACTTACAGTCCCTTCAGTGGGACTCCTAAAAATGTACTGTTCCATGCTGGATCAAATCCTATGGAGTCTTGCAGTCCTCCAGGAAGTGGGTATAAAAATGCTACCATTAGACTCTAGCATTATACACCTATGCAGAACAAATGCCAATGATTACAGAAGACACAAGGCAGTGGAGAATCGGGCTTGATATCTTTAGACACTGTAAATTTTAGTCTCAATTTTGTTGTTGTGTAACTAGACCTTGGACAACTGCTCCACAACCACTACAACAAAAATAGCCTATTATAAAGAGCTTTTGCATGCTGCAACCACTGTCCTAAAAGCACTTACATTGATTTTTGTAAGTGATTTGGAGGCTAGCAGCCTATACTTGTTATGGTTTTATGAAACTTCAAATGTGACTGCTTGTAAAATTTTGTGTGTTAGTTAGGTCTGTGCTTTTTGTGACAATACATTTCAGTGAAACCTGTAAGAGGGGTTTGCAATAAAAAAAATGAATTGACATAAGCCTTGATGGTGTGTTTTTAAAAATTCCAAGGTGTATTCCTAAGGCAGTTTCTATGATAACTCACTTTAGACACCCAATCAGTCTACTGCGGAGTGACGCATGTAGCACCATCATACTGAATGGACATAAACTATACAGCAAAAGAAAAATCAAGTGTCAAGAGACCTACCAGCAAAACTTGTTGAAGTCTGGCTTAGGCTGTTTGCACCATCACCGAGGTCTAATAAGAATTTCTTCCAGGATGTTTTATTCCGGAAATAAAAGCAGCGCACCAGCAATACGCACTAACCTGTATTGCTTTCTGGAAACTCAATACATTTTAATAACCTTGGACCACTAACAGCAGCTGTCTATGGGAGCACTTTAGGGGCGTGGGTGGTGGTCTATGCAGAAACACAGCATGACTTGTGCCTTCAGGCACTGACAATTGACAGTATTAGAATACTTTGCAGAAGGGTTGTTGACTTCATATAGTTGTTTTTAAGGGCTTTGATGAAAGATGCTGAAGTGCAATAGGTTAGTAAGAAAATAAATACCCCAGGTCTCATGTACTAGCAGTGAGCTGCAGCTCAGCTAAGTGACAGCAGCATTGCTGCTATGCTGGACTAAGTGGCTTCAGGATTTGGTTCACTTTCTTGGTATGGTGTTATTCCTAACAATTACTCTTAAAGACAGGTTTTTTTAACTTAGGCTTGTATTTAGGGCTTTGTTGTTTTGGGTTTTTTTTGCTTTGTGATGCATAAAAAGATTTTTTTCTAAAATTAGAAATATCAAGTCTTGTTCTGAGGTGTGATTTATTTATTTTGATGCCTTGGACTGCAGTACCAAATGCACTTGCAGAAGCAGAGCTTCATAGAACAGTAGTTCATAAGCTTTTTTTATTTGGGGCCCCACTTCTGCTTGTCTGTGGTAGTTGAGGTCTTTCCCCATCCCCTACCCCCACTTTGCTTCCTCTCTTCCCTCCCCTTCATCTCCCCTTTTATTTGCCAACCCATCTGCCTAAGTTAGCGTGGAGCTAGGTGTTTGCCAGATGTGCTCCCTCTCACCTGCCCCTTCCAAAATACCTTACACACACCCCCAGGAGGCCCGCACCTCAGTTTGGATCCACTGTCATGGAGGTCAGCAGGGCTCTGTGAGTGCAAGTTTGTTGAGGATCATAGCCTCTGGGATGGATGGTTAACTTCACTTCCTGATTGAAAGGTCAGAGGTGGGAGGGGGGGATGGAGGAGTGGACCACCCCATACGCCCCGGTGTTTATTAAGCATCAGAGTTAGAGCAGGGGTGTTAAATGTATCTAGTGGGGGCTTTATTTCCATTGGCTTACCTTGGGTTTAATGTGGGTGGGGCTGGTGCACTCTCCACCACACAGTTGATATGGTGGGAACAAATTAGCCCCAGGTGTAGGCTAAGTTCAGACTCCTAGTAGTTGAGCATTTTCCAGAGTAGACAAGACCTGTGAACATTAATGTTTAAAACCCAAACACTTTATGTACACGGGGCACAATCCTCATTTGTCCAGGGAAGCAAGGAAGTTACAAACATGAAGACTGTGGACCAGAGTGCCACATTAGACTTAAGTATGGACACAATTGGACCCAAGACTCCCATTTTGGCCTATGGGAGTCTCAGGATCAAATTGCAAAAGGTGACAACCCTAGACTTAAGATGCCAAATCCTCACTCTGAGTGAGGCATCGCTTAGCAGAACAAGTCACTGGGCTGCTGCCTACAGTGTGGGACTGTGGAACGCACTTTACCTGAAAGCACACTTATAATTGCACAGCTCACGCTTAAGGGCTGGCCACAAGCAGGGCCTGTGCTGGGCACGTGCATATGAGAGAGAGACTGCGTGTGTAAGTGAGAGTGGAGGATGGGCAATGGTGACTCAGTTTGATAGGACTGGCACCCACTTACGTCTAGCACAGCACTTCCGCATGCAATTCGCACTGGATGAATGAGAATTGTGCCTATATATATTAGTTTTTATACTTAAAAAAAAAAAAATGAACAGAAAGAGGCTCAATTATAATCTTCCCTAACGTCCAGACACTGAGATTAATATGTGAGCCAACTAGTAAATAGCTTTTGAGATCAAAGTTCAAATCAAGTCTTATGACAAGCATTCTTGTTAATTATTTAATTATAGATGTATTTATAAAACATGATCCCTCTTTGCAAGATTTCTTTTTTTGCATGTTTACATTAACTAATGTTTTTTTAAAAAAATCAAGAACAAATCTTCAATGGAATCTGTGTTCAAATAATATTTGTTACAACAAAAATATACAGAATGTACACAATAGAAATTTTTTTGGAAACATATTACAGCGTGTTACCTTGCAAATATTATTTTGTTCTACTAGCCCTTGATGGGGAAGTATCATTTGTTCGGCATCTTTTAAGGCAGAATTACATTGTTTGGTGCTTTATGGGTAACACTGGAGGTGGCATTTAGTTGTATAAGCTAAAGAAAAAGAGGTTGCATCAATTGAGGTTTATTTGCAAACTTAGCAGACACTCCATAGAAACTGGGACACATTCAATGACTAAGGTCTCTATTTAGGCTCATTGGAAATTACTATATTTTGCTGCATAAATCAGGTTGGTGGAATTTTGCAGGCTCTATTGTAAAGTGTGGGATGATATATATTTCTTGTACTCTGTTGCTGCCTTTTAAAGAACCTCATTAGACAGCTTTTTGCCAATTAAAAGCTCATGATTAATGATGACATTAAAAATGCATTTCCCTTTAAACCAGTTTTTGTTTCACAGGTGATTATTTCTTTATTGAACAGTGGAATATAGTGTCTTCATTTTCAGCCAATTCACACTGTCCATGTCTGTGCCATGCGGACTAACAAGGGGTTGTGGGAGGTGGTGTTAGGCTGAAAATAGCTAGACTAAGCTAAATAACAATCAATGAGCGCCTTCCAGCTGCTACTTTTAAGGGAAAAGGAATTATAATAATCAGTGAGAAACTAAAACCCAAACCTTCAATCAGAAAGACTTGGGATCTCCATCTATCACAATAGTGTTGGATCCCAAAGTGTGAGGAATTTCCAGTTACTGTTTGGGTGAGAACAAAATTTGGACACAAAGTAATGGAGGTCTTCTGAGATCAGCTGATTTTGGGAGATGGCAACAATTTTTGGATCAAACTCTTTGGTTTGTGGGATTACATCTACATGCATATTTTGGATGGGGGATGGGCTGAGTTGTGGTGCATGTGATCCACTTGAGCCACGACTCCTCCTGCTGGCTCCCAGCTCTAGGGTGGCACCTCAGCAAGGGGTCTCAGGCGTGGAGAGGAACACTTTCCTGTAGAGTGAGGCTGGGGAAACATTGCTCTCCCAGGGGTCACTTTGAACATTTGCATGAACGCCAAAGGCCACCTTATCCTTGTGTGCATATGCCTGCATCTTTGCTCTCTTACCCCGAGCTCAATTTTTCAGTTCTTGGAGGTAGGAATTGGATTTGGGGCCAGACCAGAAACTGGAAAAAGGCAACAGAAAAACTAGTCGTGACGGGTGGCATTGCCATCTACCTCCTGGCTGCTCCTGCCTTGGAGCATTTGGTTTTCATCTCCCTCAAAAAGTGAAGGCAGTACGATCAGTTAGGCAGAGCAAAGTTCTGGGAGACTAGAACCCTGAGTTGTGTTCCCATCTCTGCCAAGGACTTGCTGTCATGGCCTCAGGCCAGTTGTAACATTCCAGTCTCAGTTTTCCAATCTGTAAAGTGGAATAAAGTACTTACCTTCCTTGACATGAATAGCCAAGTTCCATGGTAGTTTGCTGAATAAGTGCTAAGTATTGTTGTTACTGTTGACTTACAGTAAAAAGGTTATGAAATGGTGACTCAAAGCTAGTAAAAATAAGTTTTCTTTATGCAACTACTTGTATGGACACTTGGACAGTATTCCTGCTTGCTTAATTTTTCATCCATTTCCCCCTTTCTACATCCCCTTCCTAAACAGCTGGCTTCTACCTTTGTAAGGGTGTGATCTTCAAACTAGTGCCAGTCCTAGCCCTCAATGCTGGTGAAAAGTCCCACTGAAATGATTGGGGTTCGCACCAGAGCAAAGGGCTTATGTTGATGCTAAAAAACTTGAGAGTTGCACTGTTAGCAAAGGTGTGCAGAGCAATCATGGGATCCTATAGAAGGGAGCTAAAAGGTGCAGACAGATTAGTACGGATGGCTCCTGTTTTAGTCCTGGATTTTCAATCTGTTGCTAATCTTCAGTCTTTCTGTTCCCAGGAGTAGGTGCCATTAGCAGAGTTCCGAGTCCCTCTGTCCTCAGCAGCCTCTGAGTTGGCCAGAAGGTGTCTCTCTAGGACCTGAGCAATAGGCAACTTCTGTCTTCTTCATTACCCTTTCATTGCTGCTCTCTACCCAATGCTGGATGTCCTGTGCTATAGCTGCAATGGAATCATCTGCACTCCTCTTGCTGGTTCAACACATCTTTTCTCTCACCCCCCCTCACCCCCGCCAAGGATGCTGCCATAAGAACAAACTTGCTTCCAAATATATACATCATTGGGGGAGGAGGGGGAGAGGTCTTTTTCTCTGGTGTAAATAATATTTGAGATTCAGAATATTCACATTTGTTGAGGTAAAGGCTGGAATTATACAGCTAGGAATTTTCTTGCAGTGGCTGAATTTAAAAACTCATCTGTTCATAAATTTGTAATTTCCACAGCAAGCTAAGAGAGCCACTGTAAGTATCAACAAGTGACTAGGGGGCAGCTCTAGCCTCTTGGGGTTCTGACAAAAGTCATCAACGTAAAAGAAAAGAAGATCTATCCTCTAATCACTGCAGCATCATGGTATGAACTGGGTGAATTTAAGAGGCAGTTAACTTGCAACTGCCATGCTCTTGGGGGCTTCTGGTAGATTTTTGACAGCAGTTGGGTTATTGGATTTTTTTATGTGTGTGTTTTTAATATTAAAACAATTCCTAAAAAGGGAGAAAGATCACAACTAATATTTTCCTTGATCCATGGAGGAAAAGTTCACTGGTATCCCTGGGAATCTATGATGGGGTTTGTTTACCTTAACTGGCTGCTGAAGTGCCACTGACGGACAGATACAGCAATGGCACAGCTATGGGAAATCTTCAGTGTGTTGCTGAAAGAAACCTTAGCTACCTCATCCTACAGGTCTTGCCTTACAGGTGGCTCTCACTGAAGTCAATGGGAATTTTGTATGCACACCAGCTGCAGGAGTTGGCCGTCAGTTAGGGCAGAAAAACCTGTTTGTTTCTTTTTTGACTGTCAATGCAAATACTGGTATGCAATAAAGCCGATGCAGGGCTTCGAGAGCGCTTGCCATAACCCAGCCATCTAGCAGCATTGTACTACAAGGAGCACCTCAAACGGGGAAGGATGAGCAATAGCCAGGAATTGGGGACCCTTTCTCCCTACTCCCTCCTGGAATTTGAGCCAGATTTTTATGTAGCTTCTCTAACATTTATCTAGCCTCTAACAGTCCCTCTCTCCTTACTGCCTTTCAAGGCTACAGTCTGCCCCATTATAAACTATGCAGGTTCTTTGGGGCAGGGAAGGACAGGATAATCATTGAGCTGGACCCTTGTAGCCAGACTCTTTGACATGGTGGGAGAATGGTTAGCTTCGGGTCCAAACTGGGGAAGTTAAATGGCACATGAAAACAGTCCCATAGGTACCCTTCATACCAGTGCCACATGTGAATACTCCCAAGCTACTGATTTTCCACCTTTATATTGCAAGATTTTTCTTGACGCAGGGTCTGTGGCTAACTGTCTGGACCATGGGAAACAATTTCTGTTATAGCAACACCCTCAACACTGCAGCTGGCCACCTTTCTGTGAACTAAGTTCCTCTGCAGGTAAGGTTTGTTTAATACCTTGAAACCATATGGAGAGTGTTATCCTGCAATTTAAAGTGACAGAAAAGAGTCCCCTAGCAACCAAACAGCAAAGCAGCACCTTCCGTATTCAGACAGCACAAGAACATCATCCATGATTGAAGAAGGGTTTTTGCTAAAAGACAGACTCACTGTGGGAGTGATGACAAATTAGGTGCACATTATTTCAATTAAGTGAGCTGTTAAGATTCCAAATCTGATAGCTCTCGGGAAGGAGAGCCAGCTATCCTCACGCTCGTCAAGCTGTTTAGCACCATTCACTTCAGCGGGGCTCGTGCTGGCCTGGCACTAATGCCTAGCGCCAGCACCAAACAGCTTCAAGATTGTGTCCCATGTCATGATTCTTGTTCCCTCTCCTAGTGAGTGCTAGGAGCCTTGTGAAGCAGAAGTCCCTAGTTTCTTGTGATGGGTGGGGTTTTCCCTATGCACAGGGTCAGCATCAGGTCAATACATCATTTGTGTCCCATTTAAAATCCCAGAGTAGGCCTTAAGTGGGGATTGGGTTCAGATGCCTTCTGCTGGCCCTCTCAATAGGGGATCTAAAAGATGTTGGACTGACAAACAGACACAAAGGCACTGCAACTAACAGTGACTGGAATGCATGAACTTCCACTGCTCTATACAAGCTGGTGTGTGCAAACACAGAATCCATTTCAGCACTTGTAGGGCCTGAGATGAGACAGTGGGGGGCTTGTTCTCATGAGCAAAGATAGTTGCTCTGGAGTAACTCCCTCCTGCCACTTCTGTTTCCACAAACAGGAGGAAGCAGAGGTTAAACACTGCTCACCCCCTCCCTGATCTCCATATTTGGGAACTTTTTGAGATCTGCCAGGAGGGGGAGCCAATAACAAGTGGTCAGTGAGACACAAGGTGAGAGGAATACACAAGTAGGAAGTGATGGCTTTGGGGGAAAGGAGGTGAAGGTAATTATCTCCCTCCCATTCAGACGTTCACTCCCCATGGAATAGGAACTTCCTTTTCATTTTATCCCAACTTCTTTGCACAAGCAGAGTACCCCCCTTTAACCTCACTTTCACCCAACTTTTCATGAGAACAATGAGGAGATTAAAGCGAGGTAGGAGGTACTTAACTTCAGCAAAGGTGCTTATGTGACAAGCCCTATATCAGGCCTAGCTGAGTAGCTGCAGACTGCAGATGTTTCTTTCCAGGCCTCCGATCCACACTGGGTGAAAACAGACATAACACTAACACCGCTTTAACATTTCTTATGCATGTTCATCGGGCACCAATACAGCCCTGCAACATGCATAAGAAATTTTAAAGTGGAGTTAGCGTCATGTCTGTTTTCACCCCCATTAGGCTTCACATTTAGAAATTATCTAACAGCGAATTGCAGCAACAAGAGATTCTGGTACCCAAAAGTGCACTGATACTGTGCTTGGAAGACATGATACTCTGGGTGGATGCATCAGAATGGTCCTGCTAACATCAGCATGGCCTTGGGAAAGACCTAAGCAACGGTAAGGACAAGCAACACAATAAGCCAGCAGGTATGGTCTATGTTCCTGAAACTTCTTCCTTGCGCAGAGTAGCTGGCTGAACCACTGGGTAAGGAATCAGCATCTGGTGTCACTAACTCCACTGGATACAGTGGATCAGTTTGGCCCCTTGTGTAAAGAAGGGTTTGTATAAGGGTATTAAAGCTTGGTTAGCTACTGTCTTCATTGGTCAGAGAAATCATAGAATTGTAGGTTTGGAAGGGACCACAAGGGTTATGTGGTCCAACCCCTGCATCAAGGAAGACACTAACAGAAACAAAGAACCAAGGCATTGTAGCTAACAGTGGCTGGACTGTGTGAACTTCTGCAAGGAGGTGTATACACACAGAATCCATTCCAGCACTTGCAGGGTCTGAGATGAGACAGTAGGAACTTGTTCTCATGAGCAAAGGTATTTGCTCTCAAGTAACTCCCTCCCGCCACTTCTGTTTCCACAAACAGGAGGAAGCAAAGGTTAAATGGCTCATCCCCTCTCTGCTCTCGTGCTGGAAACTTGTAGAGATTCCACAACCACAAAATAATGTTCACACTTTTCCCAGCAAGCACTGAGTTAAACCAAACTTTGCTGGAGAAGTGCAGACACCCTTTCCAAACACCTAGCAGACAGTTTCTTGGACTGTAAGTGATCAGCAAGAAAGGGCAGGGAAAAAAACAGTACCTGATTATTAACCAATATTGAAAACAAGCCAAGTTTGGGAAAGCTGCTCCTTCCCTGAAAATAAAATCCAGCCACGTTGAGAAAACAAAGAAAAGCACACACCTCGAGTGAGAGCCACCTCCAGTCAGGGACTGGGTCTCAAGCAACCACTTTAAAAGCAGCCCCGAGATTTCTAATGCAAGTTTGTTTGACCATTCGTTGAAGACAGACCTCTGACCCGCCACACACGATGGTACTTATGCTGATTCTTGTGGAAGCTGCTGCATAAAGGGCAGACTTGACTATAGACCAAGGCTGTGATCTGCAATACACGTAATCTGGAGGAGCCTCATTGAAATGGCTTGTGGATTGCTGCCTAAATATTTCAGGACTGATTCAAGTAACAGTGTGGCAGTGGAATGGCTGAACAGTCAAAAGCAAGTCCAGTTGTCTTGGGGGAGTGACCCGCCCATCACCATGAAGCACAATTATTTTCCTTCTGCTCAAGAGCTTTGTAAACCAATTGGCCCCAGGTGCAGCAGAACCTGGGGAAAGGTAAGGAACCCAAACAAAACGGCAACACATGCGCTAACGAACCAAGGGGGAGGTGCTCAGGTATAGGACTGAATTTGTAGCCCCCTCTCAAGGGAGTAGCACCAAAACTACATGTGTGGATAAGGAGTGCGGGATCAAGCCCAGATTGAGTGTGACAATACCTGCATGGCTCTTGCCCAAATTTCTTCCCAGCCAGTTCTACTAAGTTTATGTTTAAATCGCCTTCTTTGGACACGACCAAAGCCACCGTGTAAATCTCCTCAACCTGTGCATTTCCAGAAGGCCGTTTACTTAGCTCCTAAATCTTCATACAAAAATAAATCCTTGGTTTTGATTTCTTGAATGTAGCCGATGGACAGAGAGTCTATTGTCTTTCAGAGTCCTTCATCCTGGGAGTCTCAAGGAGGCGGAGGTAGCTTTAGGTCCAAGAGGCTGTAGGCGAAAACATTCCAGAAGATGGCAAATAATACAAAGACCACATAAATAGAAATGAAGATCCACCACAAGGATTGGTCCTGGAGTCTCTGCTCATAGTTCCTTAGAACGACCACACCCAATGTGATTCCGACTGCCACCCCGCCAAGGTGGGCGACAAAACTCGGGTGCGGGCATGGGGGGTAGGCAGATGGGTGGAATCGCAGCCACACAGCCCTTCCAAACTCAAAGCTCACTAAAAGAGAAAGAAAACATTTGTCAGCCCCACTTGTCCAGCTCAGCCTTTCCCCACCTCCTCTTTGGGTACCGCATGAGCTATTGGACAGTAATCTTCCATCAACACATGGGTCACCACTTCCCTGAACTCAAAGCAGCAGCACTATTCAGCAGGCAAAAAAATTATAATCTGACACACAGATTTGGACAATTCCCTTGTAGCACACTTAGCTGTATAGCAGTTTGCCCTGAGACATCCTATTGCTTACCTTGGTGTTTTCCTGAGTTGCTGCTGATTGGGGCTTGCTATAGCTGGCTGCGTGCTCCAAACAGGACACAACGAAAGATACTACAAAGTCTCTATTCCAAGGAGCTATTAGCTTGTTGCTACAAGGCAATGCAACCCAGTGGCGACGGGGCTGGGCAGGGTTCAAATCCCAGCTTAGTCATGGGTGGCCTTGGGCAAGTCACTATCTCCCAATGTCGGTTCCCCATCGGTAAAATGGGAATGCTGGGTTGTTGCGAGTGTGCACTAGACGAGGATTGGAAACCACTTTTAAAGGCCTATAGAAATTATAAATAACAATACATAACCCTGGGACAGAGGCACCCAGTGATTCCTGGATGCTCGGAGCAGAATGCTGTGTGCCCTCCCCACCTTATACCTTAATCTCTTTTGTGCACGGCCCAGGGCAAATTGGCCCCTTTGCTCCTGCCCACCTGGGTACCCAGCTCGGGGGCACACACTTTTTTACTTTTACTTTACTTTAATCAAAACGTATAACCCGCACCCTCCTGCCCAATGGCAGCGCGGGGCGGTGTATAGCAAAAGATACAAGCAGAATACAAAATACAATAAAAACTATTAAAATACAGCAGATGGGCTCGAATAACCCAAACAAAAAACACAAAATGGAAAAAGACCACCACCCCCCACCTGTCTCCCTCACCCAATGCACCTTTTGGATCCCTTTGCTTGCTACGCAGGAAGGACTACTCTCAGTTCCACGCAGGGTACTTCACCTCAATGTACCGGGTAATTTAACCTGAGCTAAGCAGGAAGTGGTGTGGCTCCTCCAGGCATTACTTTGCCAGAGTAAAGAGGGATTACCCCATGTGAGTACACTCTTAGACCCCCCATGCACATAGGGGGTTTCCACCCTTTGTTCATGTCTTGTTGCCATCTGTGAACAAACCTACCTCAGGCTACATTCCAGCTAACAGTCGTAAATCAATGTAATTACATTCTAGTAGCTACTTCACTTCAGTAGCGTTCATGCAAAGAGCTAAGCTGAAGTAGCTTCCTGATGCCAGACTCCCTGAGCCACCCCACTGTACCGAGATTTGCACAACCTGCAGATCTCTGTCCCAGTGCAGACAGCACATTGAGAATCCCCTCCAGCCCCTCCGAGGCTGCTGCTAACTGATGGGATGGAAGGGAGTCGGGCTGGGTAGCTGTCACCCAGGCAAAGTCAAAGACCCACAGGCTGCATGGGTCTTTCCCCCCTCTAGCCCATGTCTTCATGAAACGTTACTCTGAAATACAATCTGAAGGGGAGAACCTACTTCTCTTCCTGCTCCACAATTACTTCTGTGTAGTGCTCTGTTCATGTGAATGATCCAGAAGTATAACAGAAGTAAGGTACAGCTACGTCGAAGTAGCTGTTTGTCATAACATGACCACAGAGGTGTGTGGGGTGGGCGCCAGATATGCACATTTTAGAGGCCATATGAGAAATTCAGGTTGCATTGGAGTCAATGCCACCCTATAACCTGTATTTCTCATTTCTGTGCCTAAAATGTGCATTTCTGGCCACTCTAGTGCCAGAAAAGGGGTGGGGAATCATCTAGTTAGTGAACTGCTACATAAGCCGTGCCATACTGGGTCAGACCAACGGTCCATCGAGCCCAGCATCCTGCCTCCAACAGCGGCCAGTCACGGGGGCCTGGGAGAAGCACCCAAAAGGTCACCATGCTTTCCATTTCCTGTGGGTCATCCCCAGGCTCCCGACAGTAAAGGGTTTTGTTCCCCAATCCTGTCTGGCTAATAGCTGTGAATGGACCTATCTTCCAGAAACTTGTCCAAACCTCTTCTAAACTCAGCTATACTGCTGGCCTTGACCACCTCCCCTGGCAGTAAATTCCACAACCTAACTGTATGCTGAGTGATACTTTCTTTTGTCTGTTTTTACTCTGCCACCTGTGAGTTTTGTGGAGTGTCCCCTAGTTTTAGTACTAGTTGAGAGGGTAAATAACCATTCCCTGTTTACAAGTTCCACACCACTCATGATTTTATAGATCTCTATCATATCTCCTCTCAGCCGTCTCTTTTCCAAGCTGAAGCGCCCCAACCTATCAAGCCTCTCCTCATACGGGTGCTGTTCCATACCCTAGATCATTTTTGTTGCCCTTCTCTGTACCTTTTCTAGTTCCGCTATGTCTTAGTACATACTAGTCACCTCCCTTGACATATGGTGCTAATCTGTGGGCAAACCAGGGGTAGTTGTAGCAGCCAAGGTGCAATGCATGCAGTGGTGACCTGCCTCAGGGTGAAAATCAAGGATGGCTACAGCCTTACGCAAAGCAAGAAACAATCCGATAGAAGCACACCCAGAGACCTCACTACAGGTTCTTTAATACTCAGTGTAACCCAGGAAGCATGGCTGATGGGCAGTCACTGATTGGCCAGGCAGCAGACCTGCAGGGTTTGCTTTTTTTAGATGGGGCCAAACCTCAGCCTGTGCAGCCCCAAACGCTGCGAGGTTGTAACACACACACACACAGCTGGGCAAGCCTCTCCCCATTTGCTTCCAAAGTGTGGGGCGTGTTCCTATTAAAGGTTTGGCAAATGGTATCCCCTCACTACTCCCATTTCACTTCCCCACACACTGCCAGCAAACACACACACATCGAACTGGTTTGGCTTTGGCAGGGATACTGTCAGTTTCTTGGAAACCAAAACTCAAATGTGTCTCCGTTAATCTTAGGAATGTATTAAGCTTAGGAACCTCAGCAGGAATCTTGTTTGAGTTATTTCCCAATTTTTGTAATCGTTTGCTTAGTATTTGGTGGGGCCCTTACAGGGCCAGCTTTAGGGTGAGGCAGATGGGGCAGTCGCTGCAGGCACCACCCTTTAGGGGGGCCCTGCAGAAAGCCCCCTCCTGCCACGTCTGCTGCTTCCCCCCTGCCTTTGCTGCTGTTTCTCCTAAGGGGGTCCCCTTCTCTGTCATTGCTGCGGCTGTTCCTAAGGCTCGCAGCACTCCCCTCGGGAGCAGCAGTATTGGCGGTCGGAGCCGGGGTCCTCTCAGGCCAGGCATTGCTTGCAGGGCCCACCTCCTCCCACTGCCTTGGTGACAACGCCAACACCCGGACTGTACCGCCCCACCCCATTCCAGAAGCTTCACTCCTGCTCTGGACCCGATCCCCTTCGCCAGGACTATTGTCAGGCCAGCTCCGGATGCTTAGAGTAGAAGTTCCCAAACAACGGGTCATGATGCCAAGTGAGGGTGACTCCATCTGCAGGTGGGAGCCTGATCCTGACTGATAGACTTTGCATTGTTCTTGATGCTCTCCGGGGCCACACAGGCAAAAACTTGGGAATCACGGGTCGTTTTTAAATGGGATGCACCCACCTATCCCCCATCTGAAGGCAGGCTGGGTGGGTGCGCACTCCCATGCCCCATTCACTGCCCACCCATGCCCCCGCATGGCGCATCGGGGGGGAAATCCGGGATGCTCTGTGTGGGGGCAGGAGTGGGCAGTGCATGGGTAGGGGCACACACCCAGCTCACAGCCAACCCAGCCCATATAAATCCCTCCCCCACTTACCGGAGGTGTGTGCGCACTCCACGCCAGCACGCACGGACCTGCCCCCCAGCCGTGCCCATTTAAAAATAGCCACTGACTTAAAGTGAAGGAGAGGCAACCGAGCTAATAATGCTAAGAGGCCTAGTGAGTGGTAACGAGCTACAGAGCTCCTCTTTTAGTCTGCAGTGACTAAAAATAGCTGTTAGGTAACCTAGGTGAGAGGAAGTGGTGGCATTAATCCAACAACTTGTGGGAGACTTTAAAACAGTCACTACCCTTGCAGGCACATTTGTGAAATGCCACAGAACTAATCCAGGTATGGCTAGCTTTTCAAAGCCACGTCTCAAACATTTCCCTGTCATTTGTTAAAACAGTGACAAATCTTAACTCACTCTTTGAGTGACAGATATCAAGAAGTCTCCAAATCTATTTTCTTTTCTGTGATGTTTACATTTTCCTTATTCCTGATTCAAGGAGAACTTCTGACTTTGACTGAAACCCTTCTCATATTTCTTTGTGATTCCAACTGGTCTTAGCTGCTTTGGATCCCCAGCACCATGCAGGATTGAGGACTTCCGTAAGTGACTTTGCCTGCAGTTTGGCTGGTTACTTATAGATGGCAGAAGAGGAATGATCTCTCACACTAGTGGTCTTGTTTCTAGAGCTGGTGCTGACCCTGCAGCATGAGACCATTGGACACTACAAAAGGCAAATCAGGACAAGGAAATTCAGCAAAATTTGATATGATTGAGATTTCTTGGACTCAGAGGATGGAAAAAAAGCCAGGGCCTCCATAATAGTTTAACAAACATTTCATTGCCATTTGCCATAGAAGCTGCATTAGACATTATTAATTATTATTATTATTATTATAAGCATTTATATAGCGCCAGCGATGTACCTGGCACTTTACAGAGAATAAGATAGACACGGTCCCTGCCCGAGAGCTTACAATCTAAAAGACAGGGGGAGGGGAGACAGGGAAGGGGGAACAGAGGGAGAGACAAGGGACACAACAATCATGAGGAGGCGAGAACTCAGGTACCCGTTCTTGGCTTGGTTACAGTACAATGGGAGTTTGCAGATAACAGGTGGGGGATAATCCTGGGTGGGGATGATTAGCAGGAGTTAGGAAGAGCGGAGCGGAAGAGGTGGGTTTTGAGGAGGGACTTGAAGGTGTGGAGGGTGGGGGCCAGGCGGACGAGGGCAGGGAGGGAGTTCCAGGCATGCAGGGCAGCGAGGGAGAAGGGACGAAGGCGGTTGGAGGAGCAGGGGAGGCTTGGGA
>QEPC01005108.1:1228313-1239523 GCA_003113815.1 Sphenodon punctatus
AGGCTCAATCAGTTCTAGAGAGAGAGCTGATCCAGTAGGAGCTGCAAGCCAGGGAAACTGAGTCATGACAGCCTAGAGTGGGGTAGAGAGCCCCCAATCCCATGACACATGTTTATCAGTATGCTCAGTAATTCTGTTCTTAATAACCGTTCTTAATAACCGTTTCCACCAGTTTGCCTGACACTGATGTCAGGCTCACCAGTCTGAAGTTTCCAGGATGCTGGAGCCCTTTTTAAATACTGGCACCATGCATGGAGACTTGCTGAGTTAGTAGCATCACGATGACAAAGTCTGACAAAGTCTGAAAAAGGTGCCAGGCTGAACATCCCTATCCCCAAACTTCCATCTGGCCTGTGCAGCTTGGACTAATTTTCAAAGTGGCCTGCGGGATGGGAAAGGTTCCCATCCCTGCCATAATCCAAATGAGGTAGCAACCACTTTGGGGATTGAAATGGGGACCGCCAGCTCCAATAAACATGAGTCTGTACAGCTTGGAGCTCTCTACTTGAGCAATAACAACCTCTTTTACACACAAACATAAAGCAGGATGCATCGCCCACCCACCACAGGGTTTGCACAAGCAAAATGGTAGAGATGATGAATTAAAGGCTAGTGCTGAGCAATCAATAATGTTTTACACAGTATCTATATGCATTAACAGTCACATTGTGCAACGTTAAGTATACATTATGTATTGTGTATACACACACTCCCTATAGTAAAAAGAAGGCTTTAATGTTCTCTTTTTATTGTCCAGCCACTGACAGCTTTATAACTTCATCTAAATTCCCCTCTCTCTTTCTTCCCCCTGGAGAGAACAATTTTAACCCAAAGAAAGGACTGTACAAAAGAGCTACGGAAAACAGAAGCAGCAGTGGTATAATTAGACATGCACTGAATTCAGTGAAAGGTAAGTCTAGTTCACAGTCTATGGCCCCATTCATTCATTCATTCAATCGGACTACTCCAGAGTAAGCAATTTGAGAATTAAGGCACATAGGGAATCAGACAAGTAAACACATAGGAAAAGCACTTTCCTGGTGATCCAGTCTCTTTCTGCTTCCGCTGCTCTGCACAGAACTACACAAAAGGCAAAATGTGCTGCGAACAATCAACACAAGACAGGAGATGGCGAGACATTTTCAGGGTTTGGATTGGTTCGCTACAGGCGTCTCTACATGTAACACTTGCCACTGTTCCAACTGCCTAGCACAGGGTCAAACATTACATTTTTTCACTCAAAGCTGAGAGTAAACCATGGAGGGAAATTTGGGTTTGGAGGATTTTACTGCCGGAACATATCTGGGGAATTCCTCAGGCGACGCCTCACCTGGAGAAGCCAAAAACATGAAACGGGATCAATGTCTGGTCACTCCCAGGCCCTGCCACCATACTGGGTGCACGGTTCCAGGCTTCAATGCAGGGCTTCAGGGTGTGTCAGTGGGTGTTTTCAAATGAGCAAGGCAGAGGGGTGGGGAGGGGGGTCCATGGTGTCGAACACCCATGCAGGTGGAGTGGCTACAGAGGCAGTCACCACACACTCCCCCAGTTCACAGTGCCTATGAGCGGTGGATCAGTCTGCTGGCATGGCCAGCTGCTGCCGTTCATCCAGGCAGGGACTCAGTGGCCCCCCATTGCCACAGATCTATTTGGCTTGCCCCAAATGGAGCATTCTGGATTTCCCGGCAGTGCTCCATGCATGGCCATGAGTTGGTGCTCCATGGCTCATCAGAGTGCCCGTCCAGTTGCTCCACCTTCAGACGGGTGGTCGGCTCCGTAGCGTCTAGGTGGCTACGCGGGTAGCATCTCATCTGAAAACACCCAATTTCAGTCTGAGCAGTGGGGTCTGACCGCAGGGCTTGCTAGCATGTCAATTTCAGCATGGGGCTTGCCAGTTTTTTATCCTTATTTATGCTGCCACCCAATGGGCTCCCTCTAGGGTGGCAGCATAAACACAGAGCAGCTTGGCATTTGGTCAAACTACTCCACCTCCGTTTGATGTCATGGATACTACCACAGGGCACTTTTGCCCCTTCGGTACCATAATGTCTAGAGTCACCCTGGGAAGATAGGAGACCTGTTAACAAAGCCCTGGTTCCAAGCACGCTGTAGCAAGCGTAAAGACTACCATTGATTTTTATGGGCTTTGAAATCAAGTCATATTTAAGTCTTGAAAATTACCCCAAAATTTGAAGCTATTTAGATTTTAGTGTTTGGTTCTGAGTGATCTTTGGTTAGATGCACCCATCCAAAGGCCAAGAATCAAGCCGTTGACCTGCTAGAGTCAAGTCACCAGATGCCACTGAAATTAGCAGAAAAGACTCCCAAGTCACTTGGGTGCGAGCTGAATCATTATGCAGATTTCTGAGTGCCCACAAATAGGTCAGCCTTCATAAAAGGGGTCATAGCTCCTCCCCCAGTTAACACTTTATAGGTCAACGGTCTGGTTTGATCATTATATTTAGGCTTGAGAGGATTAGAATTCAAATCAGCAAGTGGTTATAATTGCCATTTGTCCCCAACATCTTCAAATAGGCTGGAATGATTTCTCTCAATAAGTTACAGAAATGGGAAGTTAAATTTTGTCCATATAGATGTTGTGCTTGCAGACAGATAACATGTTCCTTTGCTGTCAGCTCTCTCTCCAAATAAATTAACAGGCGCTATTGGATTATTGTCTCCTCTTACAGTTCTGTTTCTGAATCTTATGAATCTCAACTTCAAAAGTAATTAGCTTTGGAATTAATTGCAGTATCAGGTTGCATTTTAAATTCCGGCTAGTGGAAAAATGCAAAGTTGATCATAAACAAAAAGCCCTTGGAAAGGAACCTGAATACAGCATTGCTGGTTGAAAAACTAACCACAAAAATAAAATTCTTCCCAAGCAAATTATAAAACCCGATTAGACTTCACCAGAAACCCTACAGCCTTCAGAGATGAAAGATACGTGACACATGGGCATGGGGTCACTAGAAAATTGCACTGTATTAGAACAGGCATGAGGAACCTCTATCCCATGGGCCAAATCCAGCCAGCAACTGTTGTTATCTGGTCCCTTTTCAATTCCTGGATCCAGCTGCTAGCCTCAAGCACTGAAAGAAGAAGCTCAAGGGAAGAGGGCGGAGATGAAGGCATGCACTCAAGGACAGGGGATGGATTCCTGGCATCACAAATCCATGATCTGACCCTCTGCTTCCTTCCCCCATCTTGAGCACACCTCTCAAGAAGCACCCAATTCCTATCCAGACTATGCAGCTTGTACTGATCTTGAAAGTGGCCCATGGGAGGGGAAAACTTCTCCACCCCGGAATAGAACATGGGCTTGCAATGATGGTGTTAAATAGAATGTAGCATGGCCAATGAGACCAATGAGGATGAGATGGGTCAGTAGTTAGGAGGAGAGCTTGAGATTCAGAAGGCCTCCAAACTCAGTTACTTTCTCTGCCACAAACATCCTGTGTGACCATGGGCAACTCACCTAGCCCAAACTCAAAAGTCCTTCCAAATGATTCTTGCTTGTATAGGTCAATACAATGGGGGTTATTCAATCTGTGGTTTGGGAGCTCAAATTGGGTCATGCCAGCTACAGATGTGGTCACATTTTGGTATTGATAGACTTTGCACTGTCTTTGTTACTTTCTAGGATCAAGAGATTATGGGTGACTTTTAATGTAATGCTGATTGGGTGGACAAATGGCCCCAGCATGTGTTTGAGCCGCGCTGCGTGTAAACAGCATAACAATTTGAACTTCTTTTTGTTCACATGTTGGGCTCCTGGTAAACTTGGGATGTGAACACGATTGAATTGCTATGTCAACTCACGTGTTCCCTGCAAATACGTTGGGAGTGTTACGTTTAAAGATACTGAGGGGTGTGTTTGCATCAACTTTGGTTATCAGATCAACAGAGTACTGTATTTTCTGGAGCAGAATCCGATCTGCTCTGGCCATCTCCTTCCTGCCCATCTCTAGCCTCATGAAGCACAAGCATTATTTCCCTCAAAGAGAACAACATAAATAATGGTGCCAGCTGAAAGAGAGTTGTAAGCTTGGTTTTTCATTTGTTTACTGCAATGCTGTTTGCATTTCCCTTGCGGTGACAACCTCTGCAAGGGACATTAGCACCTACTCTGCTGGCATGGCTAGCTGCCGCCGTTCATCCGGGCACGGATGAACGGCTTTCTGAGGAAAGGTAGGGAGGGGAAACATCTGTTGCCTGCGTAATTGGGTACATGTCTAAACATGGGGCACATCTGAACATGGGGTGCAACCAGTGTCATGGCAATATCCCAACACAGTTTGAGACAAGCATTAACAATGTTTAAAGATGTCCTATATTTAAGTTTCAAAAAGGGGTCACCTGGGAAAACTTTGGGGAACCACCTCAATGAAATCACAGGACTGCAATCCTCAAACCACTTATTTCAGAGTGGATCCATTAAAGTCAATGGACCTACTTCTGAGTAAGTGGTTTGAGGATGGCAGCCCAAGCCTTTAAAGGATTTCACAAGATTCCCCATGCAGCCACCTCGCCATCACTGCCACAACCAATATCTGTGCCCCAAGGAAAGAAACACTCTTGGAACTCACAGCCAAACTCCTGATGCAGCCAGTGTCTTTGCCTCTGGGGAAGGAATATTTTACAATATCCATATTTGTTTAGAAGAGTTGTATGGGGGGAATCTGTCTATAAATCATTCCTGCAGCCACGAGGATTTAATCTGCACAAATAAAGTAACTCATTTTCTCTTGTTCATTTCTCCACTGAGACAGCAAATGCAGTCAGAAAGCTCTGGACACGGCTGATTAATATTATGTTTTCCATTCCTCTCTCCAACCGCCTTTGTTTAGTTCCCGCCCCCCCCCCCCCTTATTTTCCTGAGGGAGAAATGCTTTATTGCTTCCTCCGGTTGGTTTTATTTATTTATTTCTAGGAATATTTAATTTTACAAGCAGGGCCATTTTCATTTCCTTCGCTTATCAGAAGGCACGAGGAAAATGAGATATTCAGCTGACACCCCCTCATGCCCCATAAAAAGGAGATGAGCACCATTACCAAATGTGACAGAAAACCAAATGCAAAGGATCCTTTTCAATGTGTAACAGCCTCTCCCATTAATATGAAGCATGCTGGTCAGGGGGGTGGGGGAATGGGGAGATATAAATGTTTCAGATGCAGGGGTGTGGGAGGAGGCTGGGTGTGCATGTGCCTTGGAGCAAGGAGCTGGACCCTGCAGGTCCCTTCCAATTCTATGCTAAAGATATTCTTGCAAACCAATTTATGTTCCTGACTCGATAGCTACATACATGTAGACTCTGATCATTTCACCTGAGTAATCCAGCTTCATTGTCACACCATGCAAGTTCAGGATTCAGGACTTGGAAACCAAGTCCTATGAGGAAAGGTTGAAGGAGCGGTGTATGTTTAGCCTAGAGAAGAGAAGACTAAGGGGAAACAGGATAGCAGTCTCCACTACCTGAAGGGCTGTCACCTCACAGAAAGTATGGCAAAGACTTGTACTCTCTTGCCCCTGAAGGCAAGACTAGAGATAAGGGTCTCAAATGACAAGAAAGCAGATTTTGGTTCAACATTAGGAAGAACGGTTTGACAGTGGAAAAGACACTGCCTAGGGCGGTGGTGGGCTCTCCTTCGCTGGAGGTTTTCAAGCAGAGGCTGGACGGCCATCAGTCAGGGATGCTGTAGCTGTGGATTTTCTGCACTGAGCAGGGGGTTGGACTAGATGACCTCAGAGGTCACTTCCAACTCTATGATTCTAGGACTCAAGTTCTTGCAAGATCACAGTCTTGATCCGTGTAGGATTGAGGCCAACCAGGCAGTAAATCCAAGGGGTGGCTGGGGTCCACGCCAGGGTGTCAAGCCGAGTAGTGAATCCATGATGGGGGTGCAGAGCAGGCTCTAGGTGAGGGTGTGATGGATGAGTAAAAACAAGACAGGCTGGGCTGGTGAGGAGGCTAGTTTGGCTCGAGAGCAGGCTAGAAGGCATGCAGGCAGGCTGGAGCAGAAGGCGTGAGGGCAGGCTGGAATGGTGGGTGAACTTTATTGGAGCAGTTTGGTTGCCAGGTGTTGAAGACGAATTGCTCAGACAAGAGAAGTGGGGCAGGTAGAAAAGATAAATAGAGGAAAAGGGTCAATGAACAGCGAAGACTCCTGCTCACCTGACCGCTTCAGGCTGTAGCACTAGCACGTGTATGCTGGATTGGGGTCCACGTGATGTAGTTCCCTGGTGCAAGTGGCAAGGCACTAGCTCAGTCTTCTCAGGGGCCTGGGGTCTAGACTCCTGGCACCTGACAATCGCTGGGAGGTTTGCACTGCTGTCCTCTATTCGTTAAGAGTTACAATTTTTCAGCTCTGCACCACATTCCAAACTAAAAGACTCTCTTTTAGACCAAGTGGAAATGGCTTCAATCCTTCTAGGGCAAGAATGTTTTACTTCAGGATGCAGATGGAGGGAGCCCATCACCTCTGAATTTGGAGCGCAGGGGACCTCTCTAGTCCTTAATTTCAGGGGCATGATTTAGGGCAGGACAAGAGGTGGAGCTGTTCCCCCTTACTTTGGGTTGTTTTTACCTCACTGTTGTCACAACATCTAAGTTAGTGTGTGGCCTGGGCCAGGTCTGACGAGAGACCTGAAGGGCCTAACTGTCACTGAGACCTCCCAGCATTTTAAGTACCCAAAGAGGGGACACCATCACACCCCTTCACTCAATAAACCCTGCCCCCGCAGATGCACACACACTCCCATTCACGTTGCCACCTCTCGTAGTGGTGACCCTGACACTCCCATAGGTCAAAATGGGTGCGTCAGGCTCAAAACTGTGAGAGGTGGCAACCCTAATTCCCACACCATCCAACAGCTCCCCTACTTGGTGGGAGGACATGTGTGACTCCGCCAGTGGTAACCTGGCCACCTGTCACTGCAGGGGCTCATGTCCAGGCACCTCAGCGGTGGCTAGATGCAAGGACCCAGCACTCTAGCAGCAACTGCCTCCCAAAGCAGGGGGTTACCCACCTCAGGCAGGGCTGTGAAATTTTCCTGCAAAAATGGGGTCTTCCCACCTAAGGCAGGACAGTTGGGTGGCATGAACTGTCCCTATTGAACAATACCTTCCAACACTTCAGTGATGAAAAAAGGTACTCTTACTCCATCCCTTCACGCTCACCCATGCACACACTCCCATACACAACTTCCACTGACGTACCCACACATGAACTCCCACACACTCCCATTCACACACCCACACATGCACTCCCATTCACACACACGCACTCCCATACACACACCTACACATGCACTCCCATACACCCCCCCACACGCACTCCCATACACACACCCAGCCCACCCCACACTCCCATACACACACACCCACGCACTCCCATACATACACCTACACATGCACTTCCATACACTACCATTCACACCCACACACTCCCATACACACCCCCTACACACGCACTCCCATTCACACACCCACACCCATACACTCCCATTCACACACCCACACACGCACTTCCATACACTCCCATTCTGAATCATTCATGCTCCTACACATTCCATCCCCACACACAACTCCCATTTACACACACTTGTATCACCCTCCCACACTTCCATTGACGCATACAACTCCCATTCACCACACACTCATATCACCCTCCCACACTTCTATTCACACATACAACTCCCATTCACCCCACACCCACAGAGGTCAGTTGCTGTGTAGAGGGTGGGTGCACTGAGCCAGAGGCTGGCTTCAGAGAGGGGAGGAGCTCAGAGGGAGTACAGTGCCAAAAGGCAGGGGGGGGGGGGCACGGGGAGGCAGATCTCCTTATCATCAGAAGAGGTGGTGTGTGGGGAGGCAAGGGGGTGGCCTGGCAGTTGTATGTACACATCCTGAGCACTCTGCTGGTGCGTGTCTACCAGACCCACTCCCTGGCCTTTCTGTGCCTCTGGCCTCCCCACCCCACCTGCCTGTTAGTGTTGTGTTCCCCGACCGCCCCCTTCACTGAAGTCTTGAGCAGCAGCAGCGGGTCCTACAGCTACCGCTGTTGCTCCGGACCACTAATTCCCCTGCAGTGATGCTCTCTCTTCTACTGGGTTTTGGTCCCTTGCACCCCTGGGAAACTGCTGCTTCAGAACCCCAGGGCTGCCCTACTGCACTGGGAAAAATGGTACAGCTGGAGGATCCGTTGTACACTTTAACAATGCTTGCACCGCTCTGCCCTGTCAATGAAATACCACCAAAGTGGGTTTCCATTCCTATCCCCCACCACACAGCTGATACAGTCACTAACTGCTTCCAAACAGCCAGGCCCAGAATAGAGGGAAGGGGACTGACTGGGGCTGGGATTGCCTCATGCTCTCTGACCCCTTACATCTTCCCCTTTCTCGTGTGAGTAGCCCAACACGCTAGCAAGTGTTAGCCAGTTTATCAAAGGCTAGGTTTGGTTTAGCCCTTTTTCTGATCGCCTGCCTTGTATCCTTGCCTCCTAATGCCTGACCTGCATTCCTGACCCTGATCCTGATGTCCAGCCATGACCTGGATGCCCCTTACACAGTGAGATTTTACCATTTTAAATCACAGTGTGTGAAAGGACCCTTTGTCTCCTGCCTGTCTCACACGCAGGTTATGCATACAAGTCATTCTACTGCTTACCATTACTATGTTGGCCAGGTGGGCTGAAATGAGTGCGTACACCCCTCCGGAGGAACCCACCACTGGTGCAGTCATGTCGGCTATGGACACTGCCAGGGAACCTTGGAAGAAGAAACGGAGACTTGTTACAATATAGCACCAAACATGGGGGTGGCTCAACTCCCTTCTTGCATTAACTGCTGCAGGTCAGCAATATTGGCGGGGGTGGGAGGGAAATTGAGTAGAGGAGTTAAATCAGCCCTGAGGCACTGCCAAGAAAGTGATCGATCAGTTTTTTTTGCATCTGCTTTAAAACGGCAATCAAATATGTTTACACCCTCAGGAAAAAAAGAAAGCCAAACTAACAGCCTCGAGGCAGCAATCCGTCTTCAAAACCTGAGCAGCCAGAGGAATACACACCTTAGATTACAGCAGTAAGGAAGCATCAGCGAGACATATATATCCCTAGGGGGAATGATGAAAGTGAGTCTAGTCCTAGAAAGACAAACATTTGCACATGAAGAAGGAATGAGAGGCTCGTGAGTTATTGTCAGGCTTCAATGTAAGTGTGATCAACTGCAGCCTAGTACTTAGTACGATGCAGCAACGACACAGACTAAAAATAACTCAGATGGCTCCAAATGGAGGAACAGAATGATAAGTAGAAGAGTTTAGGTGCGGGGAATGCTTACAGACACAGGTCAAATAACTGCTTTAGGGCTTGTTCTCACAAGCATTTTAGGAAAGATAGCTACCTCCTAACTCACTTTAACCTCCCCTCTGTTCTCATGAGCAAGGTGTTAGAGTGAGGGTAAGGGGGAGAGGGTACTTGCCTCTCCAAACAAGTGGGATTAAAGTGGAGAGGGAGGCTCCTATTATGGAATGTGGGTTGCTCATCTGTAATGGAAGGAGGTAATTACCTCCCCCTGTGGAGTCCTGTGCTGTCCCAGAAAACATCAGCACTTCTTTCTTTTGTGTTTCCCTCTGTGTCACTGCCTCACTGCCCGCTTGTTATTCCAGGTTCTCCTGTTAGCAGTTTCTGAGGAGGGAAATCAGTGGAGGGGAAGATCTATTTAGTTCCTGGTTTCCGCTGCTTGTGGGAACAAAGAAAGAATGAGGCAGTTACTCTAAACAAATTACCTCTGAGAAACTACCCTGTTTCAAGTATGCCTATGCAAACAACCCTGCAGCGTAGCCACAGGGCACAACTGGTAGGGCATTAGATTGTCAGACAGGAGAGGACTGTCCCTGGCTTGGCCACTGTATGACACTGTATTGGGCTGAAATAAAAGGGCTCAGAAGTTCAGGCAGCTCAGACTAACTCTGTTACTTAGTGCAAATGATGGCATCATGAAAAGGAATCTCACTGGACTTGATTTTCCTTGGGAGGCTCCCATGGAGCATCTGCCCTCACCAGGCTTGGCTGGTTCAAAGGTAGGGTCTACAAAGACTTTTCTACCATGCATTTTTACATGGCATTGAGAAACTACATTCTTCCTTCACCATCTCTTGCTACTTAATGCTACATTTTCTATGGTGCCGCACCTCTACCTGATCCATTTGTTAGCTTGTGTACAAGGCATCCTCGGGCCGGCCAACTGGACGTAGAGACGGCTCCTAGGGCTAGTGCTACCGTGGAAGACAAAAGTACTCTTTACCTTGACAGATTTTAGTTCTGCCTCTGCCAAGAGCTGAAATCACAACAGCTTAGCACAAGATTATTTATTTATTATTATTAGCAGCAAGCATTTATATAGTGCCAGCAATGTACCTGGTGCTTTACAAAGTAATGAATAGATACAGTCCCTGCTCTAGGGCTTACAATGCTGGGGAATCAACTACTATATAGGTAAAAAATTTGGATGTGTATGTAAAATTTTCCTGAGGAAAGATCTATTTGAGCCGAGGGTAGAGCAGAAACAAGTATCTGCTGCTTGCCTGTATCTAGCCAGATACCAAATGGTATCCAGTAGGGATGGGACTCTCGGTATTGCAGTGAACTGAAAGTACCCAATAATGGGCCTATCGGATTAATCCGATATCTTGGTTCTTTTCTCAGTATCAGCGGTATTGGGTTTTTTGCATTGTTTTTTAAATCGAATTTTTAACATTGCCATTTTCCCCATTGAAGTCAATGGGGGAAACTGCAATGCTAAAAATCTGATACCGAGACAAGAACCAATAAATGAGAACCGAGAACCGGTATAACCAAAATTTTGCCCAGATACTATGGGACATCCATAGTATCCAGTCAGCATCTGATGGATATCCAGTTAATGGAATTACCATTTACCAAATTACCATTTACTGCATTATTATTTGCCTATTTATTCATTTATTTATTTAATTAATTTTTTAACTCCCTCCAAACCTGGTTTAGTAACATTTGGTTATGTGGCAATGCAGTAAATAGAATTGCAGTAATATGTATTATTATTATTATTAGCAAGCATTTATATAGCACAAGCAATGTACCTGGTGCTTTTCAAAGTAACTAAATAGACATGGTCCCTGCCCTAGAGCTTCCAGTCTGAGAGACGGACAGACCGGGGGGGGGGG
>QEPC01005108.1:1274476-1344508 GCA_003113815.1 Sphenodon punctatus
GGCTTTATTATGCCAGTAGCTCAATGATTCCAGTTGATGTAACCTTACTGCTAGAATGACAGTGAAAAATTCTAGGCACCATCCCAAGCAGATAGCAAAGAATCTATCTTCCCGTGCACAGCAAGTCGTCAATGGTCACCACCGTCTACTTAGTGTGGCCATACCTCCCCTTTAAAAGAGGACGCTTTTGAAAAATACATGTTGCAGGGCTGCATTGGTTCTAGTGCAGTCCTGAACCATGGATTTTTCATAAGCGTCCTCTTTTAAAGGGGAGGTATGGCCACCCTACATCTACCCCAGGCCACAGACACCCAGACTATGAAGTTTAACTGCAGTAACTCAAGCGTGAAGTTTATTTGGGGTCAGGCCTATTGCTTACCTGCCAAGATTCCAGCAATGTAGACAAACCCAATCCTCGCTGCGCCGTGTACCATTTCAAGAGGGACTCCAACCACAAGCTGGAGGACAACGTTGAGGCCAAGGTGTTCTATCCTGAGGCAAAGAAAAACAACATGAATTGTTTTTTTCCCCCAACTGTAATGTCCCCCATTTTAACTCAATAGATTGGGCAGTCTTGAATGTGGAGTCAAATGCTGCATCAGAGCCACAGGATTTCTCTGCCTCATTACAAATCACTTTCAGTGTTCAAAGAACTTTATAAGCCTTATCTAGCTCACCCTCACAACAGCCCTGTGTGTTAGGCCATTATAATTCCTATTTTACCCACAGGGAACTGAGAATGAGAGACAGTGACTTACCCAAGGCCACCCAGTGAGCTCATGGCTAAGACAGGATTTGAATCCTGGTCTCCCAGGTCCAACACCTTATCCACTAGGCTACACTGCATAAATCTGTGTAACAGTCATGATTTTGGTTTTTTAGACACATCAGCTAAGAGCACTCTCTTGCAAGTTCCATAACTGCTGCAGGTCCGTACGATCCAGGCATGCAGAGAAGCATCTCAGTGCCTACTTCATACCTCTGGAACTCCCTTCCCCTTTGAGGTTTGGCAAAGCCCTAGCTTGAGTATCTTCCAGAGGCAGCATAAGACCTATTTATTTGGCCAGGCATTCAACAGGTAGGATTAGGACTTTGGAGATTTTATTGGTTATTTTATGTGGCATTTTATCATCTGTATTTTATATGTTTGTTTTTATGATGTTGTTAGCTGCCCTGAGCCTTCGGGGAAGGGTGGGATAGAAATCAAACAAAGGACTTCAGCTCAGGAGGAGCACCCAGAATCAGAAACCCCCTCTCCCTGCTGTGAGAAGAGCCTCTTCATCTGTGTTCAGGGCAAGAGAGGAAAGAGAGGGGGTTCTGGCTCTCATGCCTCCAAGCCAGTCCTCCCCATATTCCCAGACACCCTGGGCAAATGCTGCTGGGTGTGGGTGTGTGTGTGTGTGTTTAGTTTCTGCTGTGGCCACTGTAGTGGCCCTACATTTGAGGTAGTCATTATTCCTATCCCCTGCCTTGGCCAGTGTATCTGAAGAGACAGGGTAGCTTGCACTGGGCACAGTACCAAGCCAGAGAAGTCAGGCCCCCATTCAAAATGGTGGCGCAGGCTCCCTCCTGAATTGCTGCGGGCTCTCCACAGACCAGGGCTCCCAGTGTTTGAGGCTCCTTGGGCCCATATTTTATGCCAGTGCTCCTCCTCAGGCTCCTGTTGTCCTTACAGATACTATGTATTGGAGGGCTGCTGTGAGGCCTCACAACACATGCACAGTCTGGATCTGGCCCTGACTGGGCATGGCCACTGTAGCGAGTCAGGAGGACACAGTTAAGTAGAGGACACTGCAACCAAGAATCAGGCCACGCAAGTAACAGACACAGTAAAGAACAAAATTTTAGTTGTTGTATCCACATTTTGAAGGCGTACAAAGACATGTAGCAAAACCTCCTGCCGGGACAGGATTTTATCATTTGAGTCAGATGCTACAGACTGATTTCACCTTTAAGGAAAGCCCTGTTTGCTGCAGTGTTGTCATAATTGCCAAGCCATAATTGAAGCTACTGATGCATGTGTAAAATTAGAAATCGCTGCTTTGATGGGGAAGTAAAACTGATGCCAGAGAGAAACGCCTGCTCACTACAATTAGGAGACCCATGGACAAGATGCTCAAGTACAATTACATCACTTATTGCTTTTATTGTAATAATCACCCTGTCTGTGGCCAGAGAGCTCCACGCTCTGCGAGCATTAAGTGTGTTTCACAACACTCTTATTATTACTTGCTCCACACAAGTAAGATGAGATACAAGAAAAAAGCAACTTGCTCAAGGTCAGAGGCAAACGCAGAAAAGTGGATTCCCAGTCTACTATTCCAAACACTTGGTAACATGATTAATCAATCATTCTTCTGGCACTTCCAGAGAGCTATACTATCCATATCTAGTTCACTCTCATAGCAACCCTGTGGGGTAGGTCGGTCTTAGTCCTACTTAGAGCTGTAACCATTAACCGTGTGGTAATCATAACTGTTGGATTTGTAGTGACCAATCTGCACCAATGATCGGCACCATTTATTATTCAATGGTTTAACTGATTTACCAAAATATCGAAGAATATAGTGTTACCATTTCCCATCCATTCCATAGTTACCAGCTAGTTCCGTTTGACCATAATTCCTTTCCTGTTTACCCCCTGGACCCTCCTTTCAAGTTTAACTCAGTTTCCTGTTGGATATCTGCTGCCTGCAGTGTTGCTACCCGTCTGTAAGTAAACTGGAGCTGATGGAACACAGGGAAATCTGTTCCATGCAGTAACTGTATTAATTGATATTTCACTATGAGATAACTGATTGGTTGTGAATTGCAGTTACAGAATTAATTATCTGTTTCAGCTCTATTTTAGGTATGGGGAACAGAGTCGGAGAGAGAGTGACTTGCCCAAGTGAATCCATATTTAAGACTGGATTTGAACCCCAGCAAATTTCTAACAGCTTATCCACTAAGCTACGCTGACCAGGCAAGGGTCCCTTTCCTGCATAAGGAAAGGCATTTTATTTTATATTTTAAAAACTTATTACCCCGCCCCTCCTGCCACAGGCATGGGGCAAAGGGTCTGTCATGCCTCTTTCTAACATAACCCCACCCCCTTACAGAGCATTGTGATGTCATGATGCTCCATCGGGGGCGGAATCATGCCAGAAAGGGGGTGGGGCAAAGGGGCTGCCACGCCCTATTTCTGACGTTAGCCTGCCCTCGTGACATCACAGCACTCCATAGAGACAGGGCCACATTGCAAAGTCCCTATGGCCCACCTCCTTTCTGATGTGGTTACGCCTCCCTGCCATCCCCAGAAGCCCTGATTCTGTGGGTTAGCCATAGGTGTTCCTAGCCCTCCAAGAGAAACTGGGGCTTTCCTGCCCGGAGCCTCTGGGTAAAACTTCGGAGTCTCTCGGTGAAACACTTAGAGGTTGCAAAGCTAAAGGGGAAGGTAAGGGTGAGGCTGTTACTCTATTAACTCTAGGAAGACAGTCCACGTTTTCTCAAATTTGTCCAGGACGCCTTGAATTTTGAATGCCAGACACTCAATGATGCAAGGATAGCCATGCCACTGAGCCCACATTCAATGCGTTGCGAAGCCTTGCAACTTGGGGCACTTTTTAAAATCTCACCCCACCCACCATGCCCAGAGGGAAGTAAGATGTGCAGCACTGGAAACCCCAAAATGCAGCAATTCTGTTTCTCCCCTACTCTCCCATGCATATTAACAAGCACATCACTGTGTGGTATTCAGAGAGAGCAAACAAACTCCCAGCAGGCATGGAGCTGGGCATGGAATTGAAAAGGTCATTAAGGTTGTAAGTTTTTTCATTCAAGGCTGCCCAGATGTTGCCAGAGGCTTAGGGTAGAATGTCACATAGGGCCTGCCTAGCTTGCTCCCTTACTCATGCAGCCTGCTCCCTTATGCTGCTGCTGCTGTTTTTTTCATTTGGGTTTCCTTTCTCCCCTGGAACTATGCTAACATGTGCACCTGCAACTTCTCAGCTTCAGGAATGCATCCCTGTCTCTCCTGATGGTCCCCTCTCCCATGTGTCCCTTCCTTTATCTGTCCTAGATTGTAAGCACCCCGGTGCAGAGAACTCTCTCTAATTCACCCCATAACCCTTGGGAAAGGGTGGAATAAAAATAATTAAGCTAACTAACCAACTAATTCAATGCTGGTGGATTATACGTAATTAATAATAATCTAGTTCAAACCCATGTTTGATGCAGGATGTCCACAGCTATAACATCCCCAAAAGATGGCTCTCCAGTCTCTGTCTGAAAACCTTCAGTGATGGAGAGCCTATAGCCTCCCTAGGGGCTGCTTGTTCCTTTGCTGAACAGTTCTTACTGTTCAAAGGTTTTTTGTAATTTGAGCCCACTATTTCTAATCTCGGCCTCTGTGGCAATACAGAACAATGCCATGTCATCTCCTTTGTGGCAGCCCTTTAGATATTTGAAGACTGCTATCATGTCTCCCCTTAATCTTCTTTTCTCTAGGCTAAACATACCCCGTTCTTTCAATCCTTTCTCACAGGACATGCTTTCCAGACCCTTTCACATCTTCGTTGCTTTCCTTTGAACCCACTCCAGAAACAACTTACACCCTGAGAGTGCACTTTTAGTCCTCATCTCTAATTGCTATGATTCTCGAATAAGGTCATTCCCTGCTCTCCACACACATGCTGCATCTCAGGACTATGAGAGCTTACTGCACCCAACTCAGTGGTTCCCAATCTTTATGCCAGCATGAACTCATTTTGACTAGATTTCGATGTAATCCTGTGACTCTAAACTCAATAAGGAAATCAACAACTGGCACACTCCTCTATCTAGTCAAGTCAATGGCTCAGCTCCCATCGACTTTAATGGTGGAGAATTGCACCCAATGTCTTTGATGTGCAAAGAGAGAGACACAAAATAGGTTAGATGATCTATCATATTGCCCCAACTTCTGTTTGCGAGAGTATGTAAACTTTTGGGCCACACAGGGTACCTTCCTTAGCCACCAACAGAAGCTGGACCAGTAAAAGAACTCATCTGAACTACTCTGGTCTGCATCTCTTACATTTGGGACCAACATGGCAACCACAGTCTCTCTTGTCGTGCAAAGACTTTGTTGACTACCTTAATGTGTGGGAGAGGCAATGTTTTGACAGTATATCAAATATCAGTCAAGATTGTGATCTCACTTGCAGATGGCACAACCCCCTTGGAAACCTCTTACCTAACTGATGGTGTTTATAAGCCTTGCATTGGTGACATTATCTGCTTCCTAATGGCCTGCCCTCTGCCCACACATATCCATGGAGCTCAGGAACCTTGTTAGCAAGGACAAGCAAAGGTCAAAGAGATCACAGAAAACACAAGATGCTTCTTACATGTCCTTGTAGGGAAGGAAAGGGAATCTCTTCTAGAATCACAGCAATCACCATGGGGAGGTGTCCAATATTTCCAAACAAAGAGTCTGTCCTTCGTTTTAAAAAATGTCGCTTTTGGGAGCTGGGCAGAGCTAACTTTTGTCAGGGACCCCTGAGGTTTTTTTTTCTTCAGTGGAATTGATACATCGCTGTTGTTTAAAAGGGTCTCAAGGAGTGATTCCATTCATTGCATCTTCTAATGGAACTATGAACACCAGATGTTCCATGGCCAATAACCCCCCTCCCATAAAATGCAATTAGCTTTCTCCAGCTCTGAATGTGTCATTCTTTGCATGACAATATAATTGATTTATTGGGGCTTCACTTTCTCTGGGACTGGGAATCAATGTGAGGCATTAGTTATGGCGGTGTTACAAAGGGGCGGGCCTCAGATACTCAACGACTGCTCTGCATTAAAGCTGAAGGATAAAATTTACAGCTGAGGCCTTTCTCCTAGGCCACTTGTAAAGCTTTTCTCCGTCACAATTGAGACGTAAACAGTACATTTTTGGAAGCTTTCAGGAAGCATAGCCAACTGTCCTTAGCAACTGCCTGCTTCTCTGATACCTTCTGACTGTCACTTGCACATAAAAAAAAGCAGAGGATTGCAGTAAATTAAGGAGAGGCCCAGATTACCATTTTAAAGTCTCAGCAGGAAGTATAGCAACAATAGACTCCAGCACCATTGTATTAGGCTGCCCTTTGAAAATGAAAGGAGAATAATGGAGCCACCGTAAAAAAGATTATTGCTTTGCTGAGATTTATTCTGTTCCCCTGATGGGAAAGTAACCTAATGCAGATAAGTCAGCTATAAATGATCATTTAGTCGTCTAACTGTTGATACTATTTCATCATAAAAAAAATACGGTAGGGATTTAGTATTGGAGAAGTGCAGTGTGCGGTTTTGATTGTTATGTATCTGTAAGATTTAGAGTCCATTCCAAGAAGCAATAAGGTTGCATGGGGTAAATCTCTAATATTTACAAATGCTAGGCATTAGATACTGTATCTTCACTATCTATTGCTTCTCTGGGAAACCAGCCAGGGTTGGGAAAGAAACATGATAATTAAAAGGGCTGCAAAATTTTCAAGCAACATGTCTAGCTAACACCAGCGAGACATTCATGAAGGCAAAAATTAACAGCATTTCTTGGAATGTTTGTTAAGAAAAAAAATCACACACCACTGAAGCTTAAATACTAATGCTTTTACATTTATGCATCAGCAACCCCTTTACAAATTTAATCGATTGTGCAGTCCATATACACCCACAATAGAGATGCCACTAGAAAGCTGAGGTTGAGAGTAACTTGTGTAATAAGCTCATTTTTTACTTCACCCAAACTCTGCGAAGTTGGGTCTTTCAATCTCAGATCTTGAATATACCATCTGCGGCCAGCAGAATAGTACAACCAAGCTTTTACAAAGCGCAGGGGAACAAGTATTCAGACAAAACAAATAATTCATTTAATTTGACTTATTATATTAGGTTAGAGTCACTGGCTGCCCGCTGTGACAAGTTTGCCACCTACTTTGCAGACAAAGTTGCTCATATTTTGCTCGACTTGTGCGCTGCTAGTTTGAGTGCAGAGGCGGAGTTTGGAGTTGAGGAGGCCCAGTCTTGTCTGGTTTACTTGGATCAGCTTCAATTAATCTTGCTCACCGATGTGGAGGATGTGCTTGGAGGGGTGCGGGCAACCAGTTGTGAACTAGATCGATGCCTGTCCTGGCTGGTGAAAGCCAGCTCGGGAGATACTGGGGGGTGTTGCTGGCTGGGGTTGTCAATGCCTCTCTTAGGGAGGGCAGGGTGCCTGGTGGTCGGTCTCAAGGTTGCAGTCGTCTACCCCCTGCTTAAGAAACCATCTCTTGATGTTGACTCCCCTGCCAGCTATCGCCCTGTCTCTAAGCTTCCCTTTTTAGGGAAGGTTATTGAACGGGTGGTCGCCTTGCAGCTCCAGGCGCATCTCAACACTATTGGTTTCCTGGACCCACATCAGTCAGGTTTTTGTCCGGGACATGGCACTGAGACCTCGCTTGTGGCCTTGGTTGATGATCTCAGCTTGGAAATTGATGGGAAACTGTACCCTCCTGATTTTGTTAGATCTTTTGGCGGCCTCTGATATCGCTGACCACGGGGCATTGTTGACACAGTTGCAGGACCTGGCTGGGTTGTGCGGGACCGCTCTTGAGTGGTTCTGCTCATTCCTGGCTGGGAGAACACAGAGGATTGTCAGGTTGCAGCGGTGACTTCATCTGGTGAGAAGGCTGCAACCTTTGTTATCAGATTCAGATCTGGCCGCTGTCATTCATGCCTTCATAACCTTGAGGCTAGACTGCTGCAATGTGCTCTATGTGGGGCTGCTCTTGAAGACTGTTCAGAAGCTGCAGTTGGTGCAGAATGTGGTAGCCCACCTTCTGTTGGAGATGGGTCGCTGGGAGCACATTGCTGCGGAGTCTGCACTGGCTGCCAATAGCTTTCTGGGCCCAGTTCAAGATGCTGATTTTAACCTATAAAGCCCTTGATGGCCTGGGCTCTAGGTATCTGAAAGACCCACCTCTTCCCCTATGTCCCGTCGTGGCCTCTGACGTCGGCCGAGGGTGCCCTCTTGCGAGTGCCAACTCTCCGTGAAGTTGCTACCTTGAGGGCATGCAGGGGGGCATTCTCGGTTGCTGCCTCACAATTACATAATTCCCTCCCCTTGGAGGTCCACCTAAGCCCTAGCCCGTTTGTCTTTTGGAAAAGATGTAAGACCTTTTTGTTTGGTCAGGCATTTTGCAGGCAGGAACAGGGTTTGGTGGGATTGGATAGAGGGTTTGGGGAAGGATTGATGAGTAGCAGATGGGGGTAAAGGGCAGGTGGGAGGGATGTGGAGGGGATGGGAGTTTGGGGTGTGTTTTTATTGTATGAATTTTAATGTTTTAATTTTGTATAGATTGTAAGTTGCCCTGAGCCTTGTGGAAAGGGCAGTATAAAAATTTGAAATATAAATATAAATAAATATTTATAATTTTATAGCACTTTCAGTGTTCAAAGTGCTTGTCAAACTTTATCTAGTTTAACCTCACAACAATCCTGGGAGGTAGGTCATTATTGTTCAATTTTACAGATGAAGAACTGAGGCTGAGTGTGACTTGCTCAAGGCCACACAGTGAATTTATTAGGTTGGAAGGAACCTCAAGAGTCATCTGGTCCAAACCCGTGCTCCAAAGTAGGATTCATGGCTAGGATGGGATCTGAATCCTGATCTCCCAAGTCCAAAACCAACACTTATCCTATAAGTATGGAAGCAATCAAAATACCAAACAGTGGAAAAACAACTAATTAAGTGTCTTCTGGAAATGAAGATCCAAATTTTATATGTGAATTTTAAAAGTCAATTTTTGTCTGCTCTTATCGCAAGTCACTTTGCAAAGGAGGCCTTTGTTATTACCCCAGTTTTATAGATGGGAAAGATGAGGCACAGAGGGGGTGACACGACTTGCCCATGAACATCCTGCAGGCCAGTGGCACAGCAGATATTCCCCACCAAAATCTGAGATGCATTTGGACAAATATTTCTGAGTGCTGGGACTCTTGGAAGACATGGGTGTTTTACCAGCTTTGGAAGTTTTTCTTTTCCCTTTTTGCTTTTGCTGTGGCTTTATGTCAGCTTTTCCTAGAAATCTGCAATGATGTTTACTTCCAAGATCTAGTAGGGATGTTGTGTACAGGACAGATTTTGTGCTGGGGTGAGGCACGTTCGGATGCTGCTCGCTGGCAAATTAGGAACCCTGGATTGATCTTCATCTTTGTAAAGGGCACCATTGACTAATGGGAATCTAATCGTTCAGCGAAGAAAAGAGCAAGTCTCTAGCTGGTTTCATTGTGTGGAGCATTAAAAATGTAAACCCATCGCCCAGGAGAGGTTTGTCACTGTGATATTTATTGGAAACAAAAAATAACAGCTCTCTGTCTAAGCTTCTTCGAAGATAAATATCAGTGAAATGGGCACAATGTACAGTTCATTTGTGGGGATGTGTCCCAACAAATTTCCTTCCCACTCCTAATTCCAGGGTCATGGGGGTAGGGCTTATGTGGGTCAAGGGGATCCAGAATTCCCCAAAAACGTTAGCCCAAAGTCATGTCACTGATACTGATTGTTTATAGGCTTTCCTGAAATGCTCATCAGTTTAGCATCTGCGCTTCTGCACACATTGCTAATCTATTTACTATTAATTGTTATTATTATGTTAGCACTATTTGGAGGGGGAGCACTATAGAAATAAAATTATTATTATTAAGTATCTATACAGTCATCTAAGTCTGAAAAATGCAGTGAGATAGCATGGTCCAGTGGGTAGGACACTATCTTGGGCTCAGGAGGTTTGGATTCTGTTCCAGAATACGGAGTTCAATCCCTCGTCATGGCCAGCAGGTCATTAAATATGGTACATGGGCCTGAAGCATATAAAAAAGCAGTGTATTCCAATAGTTAGGACACTGAACTGGGAACTTGGAGAACCTGTGTTCTAGACCAGGAGTGAGAAAGTCTTTCCCTCCCAAGGGCCACTTTGAAAATTTGTCAAGCTCTGAGGACTACATAGGGAGCTTAAAGGGTGCGCTCAGGAAGAGGTGGGTCCGTATCATGGATCTGCCTCCTATCCTTGTGGGCATGGTGTCATCTCTCCTCACTTACCCTGAACTCAGTCTTTCAGGGCTTGGGGGTAGGAACGGGATCTAGGGGCCAGATCCAGCAACTGAAAAGGGTCAAATAAAAACTAGCCACAGGCCACATTTGGCCCCTGCTGACCTTGGCTGAATCCCTGGCCCACAATGTGCCTATTTTCCCTGTGCTTGTTTTTTCTTCTTAGACAGTAAACCACATCAGGACAAGTGACATCTCCTACAACGCGTACAGTGGTTAGCATGGGGTGGTTCTGTTCTCGTTCAGGGCCTTTTGGTGCTAATAACATGATAGGGAAACACTGTACTGCTAAGTGTCACACAAACGAGCGACTATAAACTGCCTGCCTGCCTGCAAGCCCAATGGAGTGAGTGGTGGAGCTGCTGCGATGCCACAGAACAGTCAAGATCATTCCAACTGCTCTGAGGAAGGGGAAAATGAAAGGGAAGAGTAGAGAGACACAGATACAGCTAGTTCAGTGGTGTAGCATCCATTGCGTGACCCCGGCTTTATGCCGAAGGCCACCGGGCGCTAGGGGTCTCCGTGCTCAGTTGCGTGTAATTTTTTTTCCCTTGTGGCGGACCGTCCACTCCCACCACTCTCTACTCTCCCCGGGTGGACACCTTAGGAAGCCTTGTCTTGCTGCAGGCCTCCCCTCCCCCCCATGCCCTCCCGCCCCCCATGGCACTGCGGCTTGAGTTTCTGCCTCAGCGGCCACCTAATATCAGCTGCTGCCGTGTGCATATTCAAGCTGCAGTGCCGCACTGGGGAGGGGGGCGGGCGGGCACCTGCGGCAATGCAAGGCTTCCTAAGGTGGCCACCTGGGAGAGTAGAGAGTGGCAGGAGTGGAAAGCTCGCCACAAGCAGCACCGCAGTCCCAGTTACTACTGCCACCCCAACCACCACTCCACGTCACAGGTGGGGGTGGGGGGTGGGAGGGGAGGGAGGGCTTGCTGGGTGGGCAGGGGGGGGCCTGCTGCCCCTCTGCACAGGTGGGGGTTGGAGCAGGCAGGGGGACAGCATAAACTAATTATGGGGCTGGGGGGGCACAATGATTATGGGGTGGAGGCAGCATGAACTGATTATTGGGGGCACAAATGAACTGGTTATGGGTGGGGGGCAGCATGAATTGATTATATGGGGATGTGACTAACTGATTATGGGGTGGGGGCAGCAGCATAAATTGATTATGGGGGCACAAAAGAACTGGTTATGGGAGGGGGCAGCATGAATTGATTAATAGGCTGCATTTTGGGGTGTCTTGTGTGTTTGTGGCTTGGCCATTTGGAATGGAGTGCTCTGCGCGTGCGCTTTATTACTTGCTTTCTGCTTGTGGAATGCTTGGAGTTGGAGTTGTGGGAAACACCCAGTTGTAAACCATCATTGAGGGTGCAGTGAGCACAAACAACCTCAACTTTAAAAGCGCTTTTGTCCTTCCTCCAAATGAATTCACATGCATGCAAGCCGGGCAGTGCCCCTAGGCCCACCAGCTAGAGACAAGGGGGGCGGGGGGGTAGCTTGACTTCTTGGCCAGGGGCCCATTCCACCCTAGCTACGCCCCTGCACTGGCTCAAAATATCTAGTCTAGGTTTTAAGCCATACATCTATAATCCGACATGATAGGAACTAAAGCACAGAGAGATTCAAGAATTTGCCCAAACTGACAGCGGACGTTTGTTGCAGAGAAAGAAACTTCAAGTTATTCAAGTTCTAGTCTAGTGCTTTAATTAGAAAACCAGCTCCCTGGCTATCGCCCCCCAAAAAAGAAGCAAAAATAACTGAATTTTTTTTTTCTTCCACTACAGACAGGAGAAATTGGCCTCAGAGACAGTAAATGAGGTTTCCACTGTCTGCAGTTAATGATTCTGTACTTATTCTGAAGGTAACCCTATTAAATCCCTGAGAACTCTTCCCCCAATAAGAAGTTTTAGAAGGCATCCCACCTACGTTACAGCCACAGTGTCCCTTGATGGTATCCGATACGTTAACCTGCATAAAACGTTCATCGGGAAAGGAGAAATCATTTCTACAAAACCCCTAAATTGAACAGTTTTGAGCCAATCTCTCTCTTCCCAACAAGAAACTCAAGCCCCTGGGAGCTCAGCAAGGTTGGTGAAGTACTCACCCTGCATGCATGAATATGTAGGTGAGGTATCTCCATGCCTGAGCCCGGAGCTGAGGGTGATAAAGCAATGAGTTCTTCAGATATAAGGGATGGGTGACTTGCAGCACAAATCTGTCTAGGATCACGCCGTTGTAAAGAAAAAAGGCAACCTAGGAAAGCAGGGAGATTTGTCAGTTAACAATTGAACAGTACTGCAGCCACTGAAATAAGCTACCATCAGTACCCTGGGTATTCTGTGTTTTCCCCATTGGCAGCAATAGTGGAAATGCAGAATACATGAGGCACTGACTACTGTGAAATCTGGAGCCAAATGGAGGCTGGGGTTTTCCTAAATATTCCACTATACATAGACTGAAAGAACTTAGACAAGTTTAAGAGCAGAGGGGATGTGAATCAGAGAAACTAGGCCTTTGAATCAGATGTCTAGACCACTACTCCATCCCACTGGCTAATGCCAAGGGTTTATTCTTGGCAAGCAATTTAATATAAGCAGCAGAACTCTGAAACTTTGCTAAGGTACCACCTGTTCTTTCTATTAGGAGGTCTGTACCGCACTGCCACACCCTCAGCCCCTAAACTACTTCAGTTAGATGCCTAGCCATGTGCTCCTTGAACAAAGGAACAGGGCGCTGCCTAGGGCCATGAGAGTGATGACCCCTCCTAAGATAAAAAAAACTTTCCCTTAATCATACTCCACCAACTAGTCTTTTAAAGAGCTACTGTCACAGGGAATCACCCTGGGGAACAGGTAAACCTTGAATCTGAATACTGTGTCTGTTCATGCCCTGGAGTCAGGTAAACAAGGTTTGATTAGGACTATGGGTGTTTTCAAACGTTACAGTGATCCGCTTTGCCACACTTTTCTCTGCTTTTGCACAGGGTCCACCATGGCTGCTTCCCGCCTGCCAGATGATTGCATGGGATAGATCCTGGGATCCGGCCACCCAACTGGGAGTAAAGCGGCCGGGTTTTCACATCTGAAAACCCGCTTGATTGGACTTGATCTGGAATCCCCACCAGTGCCAGGCGTCATTGGCCGCCATGGCTACCCATCAGGAGGCAGTAGGCTACTGGATGTAGTGTGGGGACAGGCAGGGACATGTCCGTATATCTCCCTGCCCTCCATGGCAGCCGGGCTCCCATCACGTTAGTTCGGGGGCATGGCTGAATTCCGGCTGTGGACCCTGGAGGGGGTAAGTCTGTGATGGCACTTAGCTGCCGTCATGTTTGAAAGCACCCTATGTGACCCTAAGTATATAAAGACTAGGGGTTTGTATTCCTAGGCAGGGGTGGCCAAGAGATAGAGTGTGATCTACTGGTAGATCACAAGCTACTCTCCAGTAGATCATGGTGTGGGGATGGGGACCAGCCCCTCAGAGATCATCTCTGGGGTGGAAAGTGGAACTGGTACACCAGGGAGTGTTCCTAGGGAGAAGAGGGATTAGGATAGTCCCTCCAGAGCAGTGGGAAAGGCTCTCAGGGTGTTTTCAGATGGACAATCTATCACTCAATTAGGAGAAAACTAATCTGTGACTATTATCCAGTGATTACAAAGTGGGACTTGTTTAGATGGACATTTGTTATTCCTTGATAACTTAATTCCAGAACAGTCAGTCTGAACATAACTTGCTAGTATTCGGGAATTAGAGTCTCCGGGATGAATTTCAATCCCATGGTACTTTTCTTCTGTGCTCAGCGCACTGATTTCTGGGATTGAAGAAAATCTGATTTTCTTCATTTTTCTGATTTTTTTAAGTTGAAAAAAATGGTAACTCATCCCTTTGTTCTGCAGGTATTTAAACTTGGTGCTCTGTCATGCATTGTTGTAGGATGATGGAGGTAATGATCGCCCTACAGCCATGTGCTCCTAGATACCATAGAGGCAGAAATGCCTAGAGAGGATGTGGGGTCTTGACATAGAATCCTGTGGTGCTAGTCAAGGAATAGTTGACTAATCCGAGATAGTCGTTTAGACGGGGCAGTGCAATCCTTCTCTTCGCTTCTGAGAACAGTTGCTGAGGTGCCGTAGAGCCAGCAGCAGGCATCCTGGCCTGGAGCAATGGAACCAACAGGAAGGGTCATGGTAGATCACCTAAGATTTATGCCTGGACCAAGTGGATCACATGTATGGGAAGTCTGGCCACCCCTGTCCTTGTCAATCCAGTCTTCTCTGAAACCTGGGCTCTGATTCTCGCACTTGTTGGGGATACAGTATTCTAATAAAAAGAGCTTAGCAACTCTATACTCTACCTACCTCCTTGGTGTTGGAACTGAGATGAAGAATCCCACGCCATACAAAAAAAAAATCATGCAGTGGGGCACAATGAACTAGATTCCTCTTCTGGAAACCTAGACTGGTGGTGGGGAACACTTTTGGTCTGGGGATCCACACTGGTAATTTAAAATTGTCTAGTGGAACGCACCCAAAAAAAAAGTGGGGTGGGCGCTTTGTCATTTCCTACCAATCATCAAGAAGCAGCAGACCTTCCTTGCCTGGCCACCAAGCTAACAACAGTGGCTGCCTGGCTAAGGAGGTGGCTGGGGTTTGCACTAGCAGGGAGCACCGGAACCTCCCCACCCATAGTCCAGCACCCTTGGCCAGCACACAGACAGTGGCCACATCAAAACAGCTGGAGGTCCCCCATCCCTGATTCTAGTTTCAAATCTCCATTAGTGCCTTTCTATGCACAGCACAAAAGCACAGTCTGGTTGTCCTCCTTGGAAGCCCCTCCTCCAGAGAGACTGTTGTAAGACTCTGGCAGAGCTGTGGCTTGTGGAGGGAGAAGCTCACAGAGTATATACCCCTGCTCCAGGAGGAGTGCTCAGGAATGGGGCAGTGGGATACCTGCAATAGGGCAAGGAAGGTCCCAGATCAGGAGGGAATGCCCTGTCCCCCTGCCTTCCATCCCACCTCATGCTCTGGGCTCATGCATGCACCCACAGGCAGGAACACATTGGCCACGTTGCCCTTTTGTAAGCTTATCTGCAAATGAAGCATCACCTCATACTCCAGAGTATGAGCAGCCTGGACTGCGCCAATAATAATTGGGGTGAGATGCCTGGCATCAGGAACCACAGTCAATGGAAACAAGATTCAGACTCATGGCCTCTTCTCCCCCACTTCAGAGGTCATTCCCAAGACTAGGGCTTGGAGGGTGGGGGGGTAATCACTCACTCAGCTAGGGTCCATAAAGTATGTTACTCCTGTTTTGCCATTTTAAGCCCCTCAAACCTCCGTGCCACAGTTTTGTGACTCTACAAAAGAGCCCTTCCTAAAAGCGTATTACACAAATCATGACCCCAAGACACATTTTAATACCATTAACGTAGAACCCATTTATTACATGCATATATTATATGCAAGGCATATCTTTTTTTAGCTTTCAAACACTGAAAAATGAATCACAAGAAATCCTTTCCAAAACTACCCATCAGCTATTTGTCATCTTTTTTATTTTCCACAGTCCTCTTCCTCTAACTCATGTACCCTTCCACTGATATAAATATACCTGCACCTACCTAAATACCCCCATACTAAATGACTGTGCCTGAGAAGCAAAAACATGGTTGTGACATCACACTATGACCAATATCCCTTCATTCCCTTGTCAGAAATGGTCACAACTTTGCTAATGCCCCTTCCCCCCAACTTTATGGGAAGACGACACACTCTTTCGGATGCCTCTATCCCAACCCTCCACTCTAGGTTTTACCAGGAGACTCTGGCTTTTGACCCAGAGTCTCTGGGCTGATTTCTCCAGGTCAACCAGGGAAGCCTTCAGTAACCTGGGCTTTTGGAGGAAGAAAGAAATCAGGGCTTCTGAAGGCAGCAAGAGGCATGCGCATCGGAAAGTGGTGGCCCATAGTGTATTTCCTAGCTCATTTTCGACGTGAACCTGACCCATGGAGCTTCACGGCATCATGATGCCTTGTAAGGGATGGGGTTACGTAGAAAAGGGGTGCACCAGTTCCTTTGCCCCACCCTGGTGGAAACCCTACTGGTGGACACTATGTGTCTTTCTCTTAGAAACTTGGGCTTTAAGCAGATGTGCTGACAGCAGCACCCCCAAAATCCTGGAAGGTACTGCACCTTCCCCAACACCAGAACAGATCCGCCCCACCCATCCCCTGCCCCGGTTACACCCATGGACACTTGCCTCTACAATGGTGATGGCAATCATGAACCAGGGCGGTGGGCAGCAGGTGTAGCTGTCGTAGTACCACTTCCGGTCTATCTCCCGTGGCAGGGTCTCGTAGGCAACGTGCCGGATCAACCTCTGGGAAAGGCTGAGTCCTGTCTCCTCCAGCAGTGCCTTGCTGCACAGCCGTCGGTTCCCCTGCAGAATGGCCTGGCGGAAGCTATTTGACCTTTTGTTGCTCATCTGGAAGAGGAAAAGTGAAAAACCATGAGCCCCAAAAAACATAAGCTTGGATGGCTATCAGGAGGGAACTTTGCCAGGCAGGGGAGAAGGGTATGGCTGAAGGGGGAGAAGAGATAACTCGGGAGATATGACAAGCTTACAAAATCATGAATGGTACAAAGCAAGTACACAGGAAGCGGTTATTTACTATTCCTGCAAGGTACCTGACCCGACACTGAACAATTATTAAAGATAGGTCCCTGCCTGGGGAGGTTACAATCAATCTAGGTTGGACAAGGGACAGGAGACAAGGCAGAGGGAAACATAGGGAGAGACAGGGATACCTTCATGACGTTGAGAAGTTGCAGGAGCATGTGCTCAGCTTAGGCCCTTTTTAAATGAGACGCACCAATTCATGCCCATGCAGTGGACACGAGTGTACGTGACCCACTCCCATTTGAAAGCAGCAGCAGGTGGCTGGGTGTGCGTGCTCCTGTGTAACACGCACCTCCACCCATCGCCCCCACAAGCAGCAACCGGTGAAAAGGCAGGTTGTTCCGTGCAGGGGCATGCGGGGGGGGATGGGTGCATGCTTGTGTGCGTGCCCACAGAGTGCCCCCTCCCCCCACGGTCCATTTAAAAAGGGCCCTAGTTAGAGGGGAGATGGGGCCCCTGGAGGATAGGAGAGCAGAAGGAGCATCACTGAGCAGCAAGGAGCTAGAGAAAGCCTGGTGGAAGAGGTAGGATTTTAGGAGGGATTTGAAGACTGGAAGGGAAGAAGCAGGGTGAATGTGTTCAGGGAAGGAATTCCAGGCATAGGGGGCAGCATGGGAGAAGGGGTGAAGATGGTTTCAGAAGCAGGAGATTCTGGGGTGAGAGAGGGGGGTATCAGAGGAAGAGAGAAATCCCTGGGGAGAAGGTAGGGGGGAAGTGAGGGCAGAAAGACAGGGAAGAGCAGGGCCATAAAGAGGCTTGAAGATGAAGACAAGGAGTTTGTGCTGAATGTGAAATGGAACAGGAGAAAAGAGAGGGCAAAAGGGAATTACTACTTTTCACAATACTAGAATGGGGCGGGGGGGAACCCTATGAAATTAACTGGCAGCATGTTTGTTTTAAACCTGATTATTTGCTTATTTCTTAAAACAAAGTATTTCCCCCCGACTCACTGCAAAATTAACCTGTGTAGCACATTGGTAGAGGTTACTGTGAAAGCTGCTAACACTACTGGCCTAAAGGAAGAATTGGCTAAATTCTTACGCCATGATCCACAAACTACTCACTCTGGAGTAGTTCCATTAAATCCAGGAGGGCTCCAATGGGACTACCCCAGAGAAAGTGGTTTGTGGATTGTGGCCTTAAAGGATAGATCCACAAATGAACATTGGTCAAGTTGGAAGGGGCCGAGACCTCTGACAATGAACAGCAGGAAATGGATCACTCCCTTATGAGCTGTTGTGCGTTTCTCTGGAGCAGCCAAAGCTGTGACTGTGAGAGACAAGATGCTGGGCTAGATGGACCATTGGTCTGACTCAGCATGGCACTTCTTTTGTTTATTCATGTCAAAATCCAAATTCCATCAATTTCACCAATTCAAGATGGTGTGAATTTGCAATTCTGGGCTGACCTGAAAAGTGTGCATAAGAATTCATTTCTCAGTGAATTTTTACTTCGAAATGTGGTATCTGTGAATTCAGTATTTGATGGTATAGAACATGTTTTATGTATGTGGCTGGTTGGCATCCAACCCAAGTCAAACCCAAACCAAAGTCTTTGGCCATTTTTTAGATGGACTTGCCTCCCAGCTGGGTCCGTGTATGCTGAATGAAGTGCCAGCGCACTTCCAATGAACAAGGGGCGTAGGAGATGGGTATGCACTGGGTGTGTGCCTGCAGCCATGCACTGCCCACCTATGCCACCACACGGAGCAACTGGGAAAAACCTGGGTTGCTCCTTGCGGGGGCATGGGTGGGTGGTACGTGGGAGTGTGTCTCAACCCACGCCACCTTCAGACAGGCACACAGGTCCGTGGGGGATAGGTGGACCCACATGGGCACATACCATCTAAAAACAGCCAGAGTTCTGAGAGGATATAAATTGAAACTCGAGTATTCATTAAAGGAAGCAAATAACTGGAAAAAAAACCACTTTTCATTTCAGTTCTAAAAGAATGAGGTGAGGTTCAATGTTTTGAGCCTCTCAGGATCAGGATGGAGTGTTTCAAGTCTCGTGGGAGTAGAGGTGGGAATATCGGTATCGGATAAATCCGATACACCCGATAATCAGGTATATTGGATTAATCTGATAATCACCGGTATCGGCATACCGGATTTTTAACATTGGCCACTTTACCAGTTTTTTTACATCGCGGCCATTGAAGTAAATGGCCACAATGTAAAAAACCCAATAAAGCGGCCAACGTTAAAAATCCGGTACGCCGATACCGGTAAATCTGATACTGGGGAGATCCGATACCAATAAATCCAGTATTCTCCCCGGTGTCCCATCCCTGTAGTTTACACGTCGACGTAGTTTACGGGGTTTATTGCCTCCCGTCCAGTGTCTTGTCTAAAAATGCCCTCTGAATTCATTCCCTGCTGTCACTATCCCTGCAAAAGCAGAAGCTACTGTAGGAAGAAAACTGACCCCTCCTCACTGCAGCTTCCAAACAACGCCTCAGCCCCCATCACCAACAGCCCAGTGGGCAGCAACTGGCTGTTTCATTTGTGAAGGCAGCCACTGATGAGATTTTTGTATGTTTAACATGTCAGTGGCTAATGTCACATTTGCTTCCACCCAGAGAGGTAGCTATCTAGTGGTGTCCCATGTTCTCCAGAGTCCTATGCACCCTCCCAGGGACCCAGCATTACAGCAGATGCCCAGAGGTGCCTTGGGCTATGACAAGAGAACTTGGAGAAGAAGAAAGCATTTGCGACCTAGGAAAGCAGCATAAGCAGCTGCCTCATTTCCCTGTCGGACCAGCTTTTTCATGGGAGGCAGGTGGACGTTTTTACAGTCTCATGCAGCTCAATGGGATTATTCATGGTTAAGTGGAAACTGGACAGCACAGCAAAAGGGTATTCATGGTTTAATAGCACTGTCAAGACCAGGTCTGGATTAATACAGGAGTGTTACTGGCTGCATTCCAGGTCCCCAGATTTTGAAGCCACTTCCCCCTCAATCAATATAGTTCCAAACTCAGACTGTCTCCACCCCCATGCCCCAGGGCTAGGGTTATAGCTGGCACTGCTGTGAGTGGGGAGAGACCAGTGGAGTGGAACTACTGGGGGAGAAATGGAATATGCCAAGAGGGGCCTTCAAAAGCAGAACAGACCAGGGTAATCTTTAAACTTAAATCTAGCCCAGATCAGCCATAATGATTCTGCTTTGGTTTTCTATGTATCCCACCATTTTAATATGCCAAGAGCTCTGCGTTCTGCATTGGTACAGAGCCATTTTTTGTTCAGTTCCATCTGGACTGTCCAAGATGCTCCTGGATGCTTCTGTTTTGTCTTGCCTCATGCTTTGCAGTTCAAAGCAAATGTAAAGGCTCTGCTTGCAGAAACATAACAGTTCTCAGTGTAGATGATACTTCTCTTCCAGCAGGACTGGCATGCATTGCTTTCCTAGCAGTTGCTTAACAGCAGGCAACTATACCCACTGCAACATATCCTCTTGCGAGAGTCAAAAACTGCTATTTCTGTATTCAACAAAAAAAGGTGATAATTAGAGTTTATAACAAAAAGGTGTTGCTAGCCTTTGGCAAGTTATTCTATTTTCTTGCAAAAAGCCAAAATTGCCAGAGAGACTAGCAAAGACAGAGTGGGTTTGAAAACCAACAGGGTCCCGAGACAGATATCTCGGGTGATTCTGCACTAGGTGGGTTACTTTCAATTTTTAGTTGGCAACTGAATTAGCCTGCTTCAACACAGACACATGAATTTAGCATGAGTTCCATTGTGCCGAAGTATCATAGGGTCACAAGGCTGGAAGTAACCTCAAAGTAATCTAGTCCAGCCCCGTGCACCACTCCAGGACCTGCCACACCCCAACCATCCACACAGAGAAATCCCACCAACAGCTACAAGTAGAGACTTGGACCAACCAGCCTGAAGAGCACACCGATGTCTGAAATAACAGGAAATTATTTTAGAAAAAGAAAGATCCAGATTTCCAAAACAGGCAAGCCACACCCATTCTACAGGGGAAGGCAAAAAGCCCTCAGAGTCAACGGCCAATCTGCCCCGGGGGAAAGTTCCTTCCTGACTCCAAATATGATGATCAGTTTAAACCCTGAGCATGCGTGTAGACCCCACCAGCCAGGCATCATAGTACCTGATGGTCCCACCTCCAGCTGCAGACTACTTTGATGCTACAGGAAGAAAGCAGAACCCCACCCCCTCAAAACCCAACATGTATCGCTCAGGGCAGGGGGACGGGGACCCAAGACACCATGTCCCTGTCCTGAAACATCAAATAATAAAAACTCCTCACAAGATATATGCCATAAATTGTTTCATAGAGGGGGGGTGTTTGCGGTGTTGGTCCCAAAAATAGGTAGCAGAGACAAAATGGTGTGGTGATATCTTTTATTTGACCAACTTGAGTTGGCGGAGGTTCACAAGCTTTCGGACCTCACAGGGTCATTCGTCAGGCAGGTCAGGAGTCAGAATGCATTCCAGGTCCCCAGATTTTGATGCCCCCCCCCCCAAATCAATATAGTTCCAACCTCAGACTGTCGTCACCCCATGCTCTGGGGCTAGGGTTATAGCTGGCACTGCTGCAAATGGGGAGAGACCAGTGGATGATTCTTGACCTGCCTGACAAAGAACCCTGTGAGGGCCAAAAGCTTGCAAACCTCCGCCAGCTTGAGTTGGTCCAATAAAAGATATCATCATGCCATTTTGTCTCTACTATAAATGTATTCAACTCCATTTTGAAGCTATTCAGATTCCTTGCTTCCACAACTGCCCCAGGAAACTTATTCCAGTAGTTCGCTGCTCTAATTGTTAAAAACCTTCTTCCAATTTCCAGCCTAAACTTATTGATAGCCAGCTTGTATTCATTAGTTCTTGTACCCATGCTCCTTTTTAATTTGAACAAATCTTCCTCTTCTTTTGCGTTAACTCCCCTGATATATTTATACAATGTAATCACGTCTCCCCTCAGCCTTTTTTTTGATAAGCTAAATAAGCCAAGCTCTTTCAGCCTCATTCATAGGGCAAGTCCTCCATCCCTCTAATCATCCTGGTAGCTCTATGTTGCACTTGTTCCAGTTTAATCTCATCCTTAAATATGAGTGACCAGAACTGAACACAGTACCCCAGATGCGGTCTTACCAGAGCTCTATACAGAGGTAACAATACCTCCCTATTCCTGCTGGCAATACCATGCCTAATACATCCCAGGATAGCATTTGCCTGTTTTAACACTCCATCACACTGATGTCTCATAGTCATTTATGATGAAGAACAACCCTCAAGTCCCTTTCCTCCTCTGTTGTTTCCAACTGATGAGTTCCTAGCTGGTAACTAAAATTCTTATTATTAAACCCCAAATGCATAACCTTGCACTTTACACTACTAAATTCCATCCCATTCCTAACCCTCCAATCCATGAGACTATCTAGATCATCCTGTATAATTTTCTGATCCTCCTCTGCATTGGCAATTCCTCCCAACTTGGTATTATCAGCAAACTTCATTAGCACTCTTACTTCCTCACCAAGGTCAATTATAAATATATTAAACAAGATGAATCCTAAAACAGATCCCAGAGGAACTCCACTAGCAACCTCCCCCCACCTAGAAAGTCCACCTCTCAGCACAACCCTTTGTTTTCTTCCATGAAACCAGCTACGAACCCACCTAACTACCTTTTTGTTGATTCCCATATTTTCAAGCTTAAGCAGTAATTTTCCATGTGGCACAGAATCAAATGCCTTATGAAAATTCAAATACACTAAATCCACTGCATTCCCTCTATCCAAAAAGCAAGTTATTTTTTCAAAAACAGAAATCAGATTGATCTGGCATGATCTACCCTTTGTGAATCCATTTTATCATGTTTTCCCTTTGCTAGCATATCATTAATTAATTATTCTCTCTTTCAGTATCTGCTCCAACATCTTACATACCACTGAGGTTAGGCTGACGGGTCTATTGTTGCTTGGGTCATTTCTACTCCCTTTCTAAAAGATAGGTACAACATTTGCTATTCTCCAGTTGCTAGGTACCACTCCTAAATTAATTTATTTATTAAATATCATAGCTAATGGGCCTGAAATGTCCCAGATGTGAGTCCAACTCCAACTCCACTAGGCTATACCATCTCATCACGAGTCTATGAGCTCATGACCAAGCCATTGAGAGGTCTGTGTGTAATTTTGTGTTTTGCAAGACATGAGATGTCCAACTTTGACTGAATGAATGCTGGCAAGCTCATTTACAGCTAAAGTCTGCATAATTTGCATGCTTCTGTTAACGTGCATAATTTATTCTTTTTGCAGAATTCTGGTTTTCTGCTTGCAGAATGTGGAAAAAAAAATTCTGAAGAGCATGCGGGACCTGGAAGTGTCAATGGGCTTAATTGCATCAAACTTTTTAGCTTTTTAAGCCTATATTAGCCGTGTTGGTTGAGGGACATATAAGATCTGACTGTCAAGGTCTGGGGTGAATAGCAGGGAAAGATGACTCCATTAGGACTTGCTGTGCACGTCCCTGTCCGCTATCAGGGACAGGATGCTGGGGAAGATGGACCATAGCTCCAATGACCCAGCGTGGCACTTCTTATTTATTTATTTATTTTTATTTTTTCAGTACAAGTTTTTTCTTTTTCATCCGACAGAATCAAAGAATTAAGGGGAAGAAGCTGGAGAAGCATTCAGTGCCAGATTAACTTGGTCAATAGCTAAAATCCCTACTGGTTGCAGTGGGAGCAGAATTACACCAACACCGTCCCCTCAGTGCTTGGGCATGAGGGGACGGCATAAAAATGCAAATAAATAAATAAATTCTGAAACTCCCATTCTAAATTTGCAATAGCTGATAATCCTTTTGGCAGGTCAGTGTTTTTATCCTCATTTTGCAGAAGGACAAATGGAGGCCAAGAGGTTAAGTGACTTGCTCAAGGTCACAAAGCAAAGTCAGTAGTAGAACCAGAATTAGAACTCAGGAGTCCAGAATCCCAAGTGCCCTGCTCCACCCATGAGACTGTACTGCATTCAAATACTGCTGTGCAGGACAATCTTGATTTTATTTTGGTAAACAGGAAATCTTCCTAACAGTGTTTGAAATGGAAGCCTATAATAATGATGCTCAGTATTTGCTCAGTGGAACTAATAGAAGATGAAACCCTTTTATTCTTGGCGCCTACCTTTGCTCACAAGCCATTACTTTTATGAGGTGTTCCATATTGGTTGCTTCTGATCACATCTGGGTGATAAAATGCCAAGAGCTATTTAAATTGGTAACCATACAAAAGCAGTAAATGTTAGCATTAAAAGATAGAAAGCAAGCCCTGAGGGAATGTCTTGTCAACTCTCTGGAGAGGACACATGCCTTTTTAATACACTTGCCTTCCTCCAATGCAGAGAGCCCCATGTGAAGGGCCAGTCAAAAGAAAGCATTTTTAAAAATGTCTAATCCCATTAGAGTAAAAATGAGCCCCTGGCCTGTTTTCAACCATAAGTGGAAAGAAACACACAAAGGGGTAATTCACACAACATTCTTTTAGACTGGGAAATAGCATGAACCTACATTCTGAATGTTGTGTGAAATCCTTACCATTCCCTGGGTTCCTTGATGATACCTGTTCTCTTCACATGATGCAAGGGGCGGGTCAATGAAATGCAGGGAAGTCAGCAGCTGCGTACATGCATTGCTACAGGACAAGGCAAACACCAATGAAAGAATATGTGGCATTTGCGAGGGTGAAAGTACATATCTCCACTGAGAACTAACTCTCCATCCAGATACAAAGACTAAGGCTACTAATTTTCTACACAGATTTATGGTGTTGCTTTACTTTAATGTTTCAGCCCTTGGTGCTGCTTTAATTTTCATATCCATGCCTCAATACAGTGGGATAGACAGCTAATAAATTAGTGCACCTGTTAATTAAAGGCTGCAGGCTTCCTTCACCCAAAACCTAGCAATCCTGGAATCCACTCTGAGTTAATTCAGACAAGGAGAAGTGTAGTTAGAGTCTATTCCTTTGGAAGGGAAAAATGAATTCCCTTTATGCAGGGCTCTGTGAATTCCACACTGCTGTGATTGCAGTCATTTTCACTGAATTTTGCATTTGGTCGAATCATTGCAAAAATAGCTTCTGCCAATGCAGAATTACAGCCTTAGCAGGAAGCACAATAAGCTAGCCAATGGGGGTGTTGGCACTGTTAGCTTCTAATGTGGTATATATTCTGAGGGCATGGGGTCTTGCGACACAGCCTACGAAACTCCCCCTCCCCGGGGAAAGAAGAGCCCTCTCACCCTGCAGAGTTCCATTGATATTTTGTGAGGGTTTTTAATGATATGAGATGTTCAATCAAAACTGATGGAATGGCATGCTGGTAAATTCATTTGCATTCAAAATGTACAGGATTGAGTTAATCTGCATGATTCTTGATATTTGCAAAATTTGGATTTTCTGCTTGCAGAATTTGAGTTTCCTGATTGCAAAAATCTGGAAAAAAAACTTTTGCAGAATACACAGGGCCCTGGAGGATGCATTAAGTATTTGAAACAGTGGATCATATCAAAGAGGCCACAGTAAGAGCACATTCCTCTGATGGGAGTAATTACGGCAGACACAAGCCCCATTCACTTCAATGGGACTCACATCTTCAAGTGTCCTTTGTCAGAGGATCACATGACTAAAATGGCTTGAAAACTGAAGGGAGGAAGGCAAGAGTATCAAATTGCTTTACTGCATCCCTGTGGCAGGGGTTCCTGTAAGCGTCTGAAGTAGCAACCCCTTAGTGAGGCACCACACGTGAATGGCTCCGGCTGAGACAGAGGATGACTTGTCTCAGGATGACTTGTCCGTCTAAATGCAGCATTCAGTAATTATAATCCCGGGATCACTGAAAAAAACCAGGATTACAAACCCTCTTTTTCGAGGGTTTGTAATATCCAGGTATTAGAGATATCCCCGGGATTAGGTCCATTTAAACGACTATCCCGAGATAGTCAACTATCCCGGGATTAGTATCACAGAGTGTTATGGCAAGAGCTGACATCCTCTCAATGAGTTCTGCCTCTATGGTATCTAGTAGCACATGACTGTGGAGCAATCATATTACCTTTGTCATCCTTCAACCATACATTGTGGAGCGCCAAGTTTAAATACCTGCAGAACAAAGGGATGAGTTTCCATTTTCTTCAACTCAGAAATCAGAAAAATGAAGAAAATTGATTTTCTTTAATCCCAGAAATCAGTGCGCTGAGCATGGATGAAAAGCACCAAGGGATTGATATTCATTCCAGATACTCTCACACCGGGACAACAGCAATGAACTATGGATTCACCCTGGGATAGAAATGTCCGTGTAAAACACGTACCACTTGTAATCCCTGGATAACAATTCCAGGATAATTTTCTCGTAATCCCGGGATGAAGTGTCCATGTAAAAACAACCAGAGACAGCTTCATAAAGCTGAGCCAATGAGGCCACCAGGGAAAGCTTCAGCAAGATGAAGCTCGCTGGAAGGCAGGGGAGGTGACAAGCTCGTAATCCAGAGATGGGGAGCCCAGCATCATCATCAGGGAGGAGAGCTTTCTTCTCCCAAGGATGATGGAAAAGAAGCCAAGGCTGAGGGAGAGGTCAAGACGTTGCCAGTACCACTATGCCCCCAACTCAAGATACGCAAAAAAGGACCTGTAAGAAGACAGCCTGGTTATCAAAGGAACTGTGAGACTCCAAGCCTAGAACCAGGGCCGGTGGCAGGTTTCTCTTTACCACCGCCATGCTGAACCCTGGCTGCCCCACAGAACGCTGCTGTGGCTACATCCTTTAACCTCCTGACTGGCCCTTGCCTAGTATCCTGACTGACTGGCTGCCAAATAAAGGTTGTCTGGCAGCAGGAGGATCTTGTCACTCCACCCTTCTGAACCCTGCTCGGCCCCGGTTTTGAATCTGGCCCTGATCCTGCTCTAGCTCTTCCTGGCCCTGATCCTGACCTGCTCCTTGGCCAAGATCTTGAACCTATTATTTATTTATTTATATAAAATTTATATCCTGCCCACAGGGCAGCCCGGGGCGGCAAACAACAATAATCAATAAAGCAGTAACATTTTTAAAAACAATTTAAAAATGCAATATGCGGGGAAAAGAAACCCATCCCCCCCTCCCCCCAACCCGTCGCCAAAAGCCTGACGGAACAGCCGGGGCTTACATACATGCTGAAACAGCAGGAGAGTGGGAGCCAACCGAGCCTCCTCCGGGAGCGAATTCCACAGCACAGGGGCAGCCACCGAAAAAGATCTAACATCAGTGGTCACCTGCCTTGCCTGGGGAACCTCCAAAAAGGCTCCCACAGACGCTCTCAAGGGTCACATGGGCACATGGGGAGTGAGGCGGTTCCGCAGATAAGCAGGGCCCAGGCCATGAAGGACTTTAAAGGTTAAAACCAGCACCTTGAACCTAGCCCGGTGCTTTATAGGCAGCCAGTGCAGAGCCCAGAGCACTGGTGTCATGTGCTCCCTGAGACACCCCCATAAGGAGATGGGCCGCGGCATTCTGCATCAGCTGCAGCCTCCGGACCAGCTTCTCGGGCAGCCCCACATAGAGCACGTTGCAGTAATCCAGCCTCGAGGTGATGAAGGCATGGATGACAGTGGCGAGGTCAGAGTCTGAGAGAGACGGCCGAAGCCGCCGGACAAGATGTAACTGCCGAAACGCACTCCCCGCCACAGTCACAACCTGAGATTCCAGGCTGAGCCGCGAATCGAGGAGCACACCCAGGCTCCACACTTGAGAGACCGTGGGAGGGCGAACCTCCCCAACAAGAGGAAATTCAACCACCCCCAGGTCCCCCAAGCCCTCACCCACCAACATCACTTCTGTCTTGTCAGGATTCAATTGCAGATGGCTCAACCTCATCCAAGCCCCCATAGCGGACAGGCACTGGGAAAATAAGGAGACTGCATGGCCTGGGCCGATGGAAAAGGAGAGGTAGAGCTGAGTGTCATCAGCATACTGATAACACCACCAAAAATCTGCTCCTTATCAGACCAGATATATAACTTCACATTCAAGGCAAGAAAACAGAGCAATTTAGAAAAAAATTGTAATAATATATTTCATGGAACAATCTCCAAAGCAAGGCTTATAGAGTATTCTTAAATACAAGACTCATACAAAAACATAATAGTAATTAGAGGTGGGACCCCGGGCCCATTACCGGCTACCGGATTTACCGGTTACCGGTTCTCTAAGAACCGGATTCCCGGATTAAATCCGGTATACCGGTACCGGTTTTATTTCATTGAGTTCAATGGGGCACTGTGTCCCCATTGAAATCAATGAAATAAATTAATTCCTCCCCCCTCCCCCTCCCAGGCTGCGCGGGTGGAAGGGGGGACACCCCCCACCCACCCTGCCGAGCCTGGATTTTTGTTTAAAAAAAGACTCAGAGGCGAGCCCACCCCCCAGCACCAGCGGCCGCGGCGTCCCCGCAGCCGCCGGTAAGTATGACCCGATCCCTGGGGGGGGGTTTTAACACCCCCCCAACCCCCCAGGGATCACCCCTACTAAAGTTCAGTGCTTGCTTACCTTGCGGAGCTCCGGCGGCGGCGGCGGGCGGTCCGGCGGCCTCAGCGCCGGCTGTGGCTGCCGGCGTCAGAGACGCTCTAGGCCTTCCGGGGAACTTCCGGGTTTCCCCGGAAGGCCTAGAGCGTCTCTGACGCCGGCAGCCACAGCCGGCGCTGAGGCCGCCGGACCGCCCGCCGCCGCCGCAGCCCCGAGCTCCGCAAAGGTACAGCACTGTCAACTTTAGTAGGGGTGATCCCTGGGGGGTTGGGGGGGTGTTAAACACCCCCCCCAGGGATCGGGTCATACTTACCGGCGGCTGCGGGGACGCCGCGGCCGCTGGTGCTGGGGGGTGGGCTCGCCTCTGAGTCTTTTTTTAAACAAAAATCCAGGCTGGGCAGGGTGGGTGGGGGGTGTCCCCCCTTCCACCCGCGCAGCCTGGACTCGGGGAGGGTTTGTTTTTTTTAACTTTTTTGGTGGGGCTTTAAGTTTTTACATTGCAGCCATTTTTAAATGGCTGCAATGTAAAAAAATCCGGTACCCGGAATCCGGTAACCGGACTGGATTTACCGGGTCGAATCCGATAATGCCGGTACGCCCGGTACCAGCATTATCGGATTCCGGATTTACCGGTTTTCCCGCCCCTAATAGTAATATTATTCTAAACAATCCTAAAGACAGGCACTCCTATATCATAGTCATAGAATCAGATACAAAAATTCAAAGTCCCAAATCCACATATGAGGAAATCCCAAATCCTAGGTTCACACATACAGAAGTCTCCAATCCCAGGTCACAAATGCAAAAGTCTCCAATCCTGACGATCATTTCGCTGGAAATACCAGCTTCTTCAGGGGAAATTTTTATACATTTCCAAATAGCTATAGTTGCCAGAAGGTCATTCTGAGGAGCCTTTTAGATTATGGATCTACAAACAATTAATAGCAAGGCAGAAAAAGTAATAAACAAAGGAACATTATATTACACATCCCTGTTAAACTAATAATTCAAACATTACAAAATATAAACGTTAAGAGGTCTTACATCAAACACAATAATTTCCAATTACCTGGTTACAAAAGAATTATTCAAAGAGTAGCTGCCAAGGCCACCCTTGGATGACAAATTTGCTCCCTAATGTCAGGCTTTATACTCTACAAAAGAAAAGAGAAAAGGGAAGGGAGATATAAAGAGAAAAGGGGGCTAGGACAACTGTATAACACAGGTAACATTTACCCTTTCCATGGCCAAATTTTCATACCTGAAATGAGAGGGCCACCAAACTTCATTTATTCCTTTCAAAAATCCAGATATAATCAACAACGCAAGACTGAAACAAGCACAGGCTCAGATAAAAAAGGGGGAGAGCCTACAGTTGCATGTTTGGCTCCCAACAGCCCAAAGGTTGGTTTTTAAAGGATCTCTCTAAATAGAGACCCAATCCAGGTGGCTCCAATCTCAGAAAGCTTAGGGCCCAATCAAATCCCCATTGAAGTCAACAGAAAGACTTTGAACAGGATCTTGTGTCACAAGCTGGTACATTCCCAAGACAGTTGGGAACACAGACAACAGAATAAGGAATAGTTGTTTTTGCTGGCTCTAGACGAGAAGTCTGTTTTGTTCTCTAAGTTGCATTTGGAAGAAGTGACTCTTCCCAAACACAGAGCCTCCCATATGTTCACAATTTACTTACTTGAGTTTTTTGAGGTTATACAATATTGGCAGTTATGAGCCAAGCACTTAATCACTGCCTAGAAGAATGCAGAGGCCATTGTTGGCTTGCATGTGACTGTGGATCCAGAAACACAGGGCAGGCACCCTTTCTCTCTTTGTGCAATTGATCTGCGGCTTCTTTAATGAGCCTGATATTAAAGCTGCAGACAAACGGACACAAGCCCCCTGGGGGTGGGTACCTGTCTATAACTATTGATTGTACAGCACCTGGTACACTGATGGCGCTATATAAACAACACCACTGCTCACAGCTCCATCTCCAGAAAGCGGCTTGTTGCATTATTTCAGAATCATTCACGCAACACCCTTCCTCCATTGCAAACTTGCTATTTGTTCCTTAATCTGCATTCACCTCAGTGTGCCAGAGCAATGCATTCACACACCAGCTGATTTCCCTGGGTTTCACAGGTGCCACCCCTTGAATGAGGTGGCAGAGAACATGGGATCATCAAGGAGCAAAGGAGGTGGTAATGGTAAGGATTCCACCCAACACTCAGAACATGAGTTTGTTCCACTAGCCACTCTACCGTGTTTTGTAAATGAGTAATAGTTATAATTTTATTTATACAACACCCCTTCCGCCAGATGGCGCTCATGCAGAGCACTGTACAGCATTTAAAATACAATAAAACACTACATATAAAATCAATGTAAAACAATTTAAAAGGGCAAGGTAAAAAGGGGAGGGGGGGAAAGCACACACAAAGGGGAACCAGCAGCGATTCCTGTCTAAAAGCACCTACAAAACAAAGAAGTTGTCTCTTTTCTCTGACTAGTGACTATGGCCATTGGCCACAGCTGCTGCTTCAGAGAAGTGCACAACAGATTATAATGGAGTGATCCATTCCCTGCAATTTACTCCCAGCTCCTGACAGTCAGGGATTAGTTCCCCTGACCAACTTGACCAATACCCATTTATGGACCTATCCTCTAAGAACTTATTCAATCCTTTTTAAAATCCACTTACGCTACTGGCCTTAGCAACACCCTCTGGTCACAAATTCCACAACTAATCTGAATGTTGAGTGAAAAAGTACTTCCTTTTACTTGTTTTCAATTTGCTGCCAGTTAGTTAAGTAGAATGTTCCCTAGTTCTGGCATTATTAGTGAGGATGAATAACTTCTCTCTATTTGTTTGTTCCACACCACTCATGATTTTATAAACTTTACCATATTCCCTCAGTCGTCTCTCCTTGAAGCTGAAGAGTCCTAACCTATCAAGCCTCTCTTCATACAGAAGCCATTTCATACCCTTGATCATTTTGTTGCTCTTCTCTGCAACAAAGTGTGTTTGGCTCTTGGAGATATCTGGAAGGATAGCCATGTTGTCTAGCTCCAGGTCTGATGCCTGCTCTTTGGGGTGTGGAATGCAGCCCAAGACACACAGTTTGGATCTGAACTTCTTTTTACCTAAGGAATCTTCCAGGTCCAGGGTATTGGTTTGGGCCCATCTGGGTTTGAACAGCCTCCAAATCTGGAAGGGCAGAGTTCTGGATCCAGGTCATTATAGAAAAGGGCCAGTGTGACAATTTTATGTAGAGCCAAAATATCTCCAAAGCTCAGATCCAGATTAGCCAAGGCTTCCGTAATTAAGGCATGTGTTGCAGATGCAGATGCACAGAACCCTTTACGGAAGGCTAGGAATTCCTATGGATGCCTCTCCTTCCAGCAAACAGTGTCCTGCTCCTGCCCCCTGGCGCTTGTCTCTGCTAAAATCTTTTTAAAATCTTCCTTTAATTAGAAATCTGGGAACTGGTTCAGATCAGGTACAATGCCTCCATCCCCTACAGACCTTTACCCCGAACACAAAGAGGACCTTTATGGAGATTCAAGAGGCCCCTGACTCACCAGCAGAGACAGAGAAGCATTTCTGGCACACCTAGGTGCCATTCTCATCATGATGCATGCCCTTCACAGCTGGTAATTTGGTGGCACAGCTGGGTTTGATAGAGGATCTTTGCAAAAACAGCTGCTCCGGTGCCATAGCTAGAATGGCACATTTCAGCAGGGGAGTGTCCGCAGACACATGGCAGGTCAACTGTCCAAGCTCTGAGAGGCTTGGACAAGCATTTAGACTTTTGCGCACTTATTCTGAGCATCTGATATTTGCTTGTGGCTCTTTTAACATGGGTAACTTCCTGCAACAGGTGAACTGTACTTGATTCCCTGAAAACACTATTCCCAAGGAACAAGGAATACATTTGAGAGATCAGGGTTGTTGTCCTTTTAAAAGCCTCCATCAGCTGCAGTTTCATAACCCACTTTGCTTATAAAAGCTGCTTTCCCAAAAAATTTCACTTTCAAGATTCACATTTACTTCCTCTCTTCACTCCATGCTTCTACAAAACTTTACCACAAACAAGCACAGGCGCTCTCAAAATCACATGGACCAACATCAATTCATTTGCTTTCATATTTTGCTTCATATTACCATGTCCCTGATTGCTGGGGAGCCTCCACTGTCACATGGGAGAACCCAATAGCCTTTAAGGTCTCTCGTTTAAGCAAATCTTTCCTTGTAGCCCACAGCAAGATCACTAATGTAGCAGGTTATCAAGTCCTTCTGCCAGCCCAATGCAGGATTATTGTCCGTTCATTGCTTTTCTGGTTTAAATTTTAAATGTCCCAAGAAGTAAAACTGCTACCATCTCTCTCAACACACAAATGCAGAGTCAGTTCATGTTCAATACTTCAAATTTTTCTCTTTTAAATAAGGCAATCCCATTATTTCTGTTTCCCTTTGTGCTACTCTAAACCCCCCTGGTCAGCATGTGTTCTCTGAGCCAGAGCCACCAAAGATATGTGAATTGGCACAAATGGGCTGCCGCTACAGAGTCTAGATCACACTATAGAGGCTTCTACTTTTAGCTCTGAAGGTCACTTGTTCAATTCCCAGTGTGTCAGCCTACAAAGAGACCATCATATCACATAAATATCTTGGATTGTAGGTGCTTTGAATATTTCAGACCAGTGATTCCCTAACCTTAGGTTGGGATAATCCCAGACAGGGCCATGCCATCTGCACATGGCATCATGAACTATATTTGAAGACACAAAAAAGGGGCCACTACAATCCCCACATCCTTCTCAGCAGTGTTGCTGCCTACCCAATTGTCCCACATCTTGTAATTGTACATATGCTTTTTCTTTCCTAGGTGCAATGTTTTATAAGTGCCTTTGCTGAATTTCATTTTCTCATTTCCAGCTCAGTTCTCTAATTGATCAAGTTCATTTTCAATTCTTGACCTCCAAAGAGCTTGCAACCCTTCCCAGTTTTGTGCCATTCACAAATTATTTATAATTTCTCTACCCACAGGAGTCCACTTTTCAATACCCCCCTACCCAATTTTTTTTTTTTCAAGCTGTAGTGATGCTTGAGACACCAGACATTCGTGTAATTTAATTTTGGAGCTAGACCTCATGGGATGGACAGGAATTCGGAAATGACCCCACTTTTTTTTTTGCCTGAAGAGACATTTCTTTTAAAAACTGTATTTCTATCCCTTCTTATATAACATACAAAGAATTAAAATAGCATTCAAGCTGACATCTTGCCTATCACATTTCTGCCTTAAGTGATTCAAAACAGCTGAGGAGTCACAGCACGGGATGGAAATTTCTATGCCGAGTTGCACTTTAATAAGCGTAATGATTAGTTGCTGGGCTCTCTCATGGGGGAGAATCTCCCTTCTGCTTCTACATGGATGCTGTGTATCAGATGGGTTCACGCTGCTACACACACTGAGCATACTTAGGGTGATTTCAGACGTGACGGGGCGAATTCGCCCCGTCACGAAATGAAATTTGAATTCCCCGCCGGGATGACCCCGTCACGCCGTAACAGACGTGCCGGGGGATCCCGGCGGGGAATCGGGGAGGGGACGGGGCTGCGGGGCGCAACGTGTGGCCGCATGGCCCTGCCCCCTCCCCGCTCCCCGCTGCCCGCCCTCTGGGGAGACGGGCGGGTGCCGCGGCCAATGCCGCCGCAGCGCTCGCCCACTTTGGCCACGGGCCGGAATCCCTGCAGGGATTCCTTCCCGTGGCCGCCGTCCAGACGTGACGGCGGGGAATCACATTCGCCGCGCGACGACCTCCAGCCCTGCCGCTTCGGCCGCTCACGCAGCGAATGTGATTTCCCGCCATGGTAACAACTGGGGGGAAACATCCGTTTCCCCCAACAGACGTTACGTGGTCACTGCCACCACAGGGGATTGACTGTGGTGGCCTTTGACCACGTAACGTCTGAAATCACCCTGTGACGGCAATGCGTGTCTCCCAGTTATTCGATTTTATGATAGTTGCCTGGCCCCATGACAGCTCTTTTCCCATAACATGATGTGTGCCACTTCTATGCATGTCAGAAACAGCATGTTCCATCTTGATCCGATGGGGTCAGAGAAAGGAAATCAACACACACACACATGCAGATTTTGCTTCACTCTACATGGTAAAATATGGCATCCTGCAAGCACAGGAGCAGCCTTTGGATGTGTCAGTCGGGGCAGTTGCCCCAGGCTCCATGGTGGGGAGCCTACCATGTCAGCCCAAAGAGCAGGCAGCATGACACCACTGCTCCTGGATCTCCTAGGCTGGCACTTCCTGTAGAGTGGGGTCAGAGCCTCTGGGTTAGAGGGAAAGGGGCCAACAGACGCGCCTGCACTGGCATTTGACCTCAGGAGGGGGCAGCGGTGGTGTCCCCCACCGAACCAGAGTAGCAGCAGCATGGAGTCCTGCCACTATGCCTGAGGATTCCACCGGTACCCCCTCCCTGCTGTGCCCGAGGCTCCTTGGGCCAGGGACACGGCCCCAGGGGAGCCTCATGTATGGCGGCAGGACTCCATGCTGCCACCATTAGGGGAGGGGAGGGGAGAGGTGCCAGTGATGTGGCTTCTCAGAGTGGTTGCCTTAATGTGGAGGCTCTGGCCCCACCCCTGGCCCCGTCTTGGTGACCCCATCCCCTGCCTAGGGCCCCAGCCCCGCTCCCTCATCTAGGCCCTACCAATTGTAAGGCTGACCATAGGCAAGCAAGTACTCCCACTGAACTCAATGGAAATACTTCTGTGATTAAGGATCATCCACCTAAGCAAGATATTTTACACTGTCGCGCCCAAACTCTTTGGACCAATGGACCACTGTCAATCTGCAAGATTTTGCACCATCTCCTGTTTCCTCAGAAAATGGACATATCCATGCAGTGATTACCTAAGAATTCTTGGGGTGTTAGGCCTGAAGATCATTACTCTACCACCACCCTTGACAGTGCTGCACCCCTCACCCAATTTCTTTATAACAACAATGGTACAGATCCTCTCTCGTGTGCAGCATGGCGCTGCTGGCACTGCCTGATCTGACTGAGCTGTTCCTCTACAATGATAGCATCAGTAGTAGTTTCTGAATGGAGTGGGACCCTTTGTTTCAGCAAGTTCTGACTCACAGCCCCATTAATCCACCCCTGACTTCACATGTACATTCCCTGTACATACACTTCCACTTCCCAGATGTGGCCACAGCTGCCAAGGATGGAAGCCATCTCTGCTGAAGCTGTGGTTGGTGTGACATTGCAAAACAGGTGGCTAAAGATGCTTGGGGGGGTTACAGGCCTCTCATCCCCCAACTGAATCATATATTTTACTGTCTAATGTTCTGCAGCAGGGTTGCCAGATATGCAAATTTTATTGGCCACTTATGAAAAATACATGTTGCAGGATCTGCACTGGTACCAATGCAGCCCTGCAACATGTATTTTTCATAAGTGGTCAGTAAAAATGTGCATGTCTGGCAATCCTATTCTGCAGTCTGGCCATAAACCAGTAACCATGACCTTGTGGGTCACAGCTTGGGAACCACTGATTTTACATGTTTAGGCCCAGTGTTAAAGGGTGAATTCAGACGTCATTAAAATCCCTTGCAGACCCCCTACTAGAGCACTATGGGGCTGCTTCACAATTACCACTTGGTGGTGGCTTCCACGATGTTTGAATGGGTCTTCCTTATGGTAACCACAAGGGGACCTGTGGTAGAAGTACTAAGGTCACGGAGGATTCAGTTAGAGATTCAGAGAGCTGGAAGTAACTCCAAAGTTATCTAGGCCAGCCTCCTGCCATTAAGCAGAATCCGCAATACCTGCACCATCCCTGAAAGATACCTGTCTATGTTTAAAGGCCTGAGTGATGGGGCCTCCACAACCTCCCTTGGAAGTTCTGATAATCAGAAAATTCTTCCTAACATTTGGCCTAAATGTTTTCTCCTTTAAACTGAACGAACTATGCACCCCCCTGGCCTGAATCTAGGGTGGCCACAGACGCATCGCCAGAAAAGAGGAAAAACATTTGCATGAAATTTACATATGCTATTTTATACTAATGTATGCAAATTTGTGGTGCAGTGGACGGGGCCAGAAATGGGCAGGGCCAACCCAACGGTTAAGCCAGTGGTGTGGCTTAATCCAGCAGCAAGGAGTTCCCAGAGTTAACATTGGAGGGAGATTACATTAGTTAACCCTGTGACTGCTGCTGCAATGACTCCAATCCTTCTCCTGTGTGGGTTACACCCAGATCAGAAGCTAACATCACGTATGTAAAGTGAGGATTATTATACCCCATGAGCATCACCTTGCTCTTATCAACGTTGAATTTCATTTGCCATTTCATTGCCAATTCACCTAGTCATACTAGATCCGTCTGTAGTTTCTCAGTCTGCCTGGTACTTAATTATCTTGAATAATTAAGCAAATTAAGTGTCATCTGCAAATTTAGCCACCTCACTCTGTACCCCATTTTCCAGATCATTAATGAAATATGTTAAACAATACTGGTCCCAGTATTGTCCCTGAGGCACCCCACTGTTCACCTCTCTCCAACTTGAAAAATGACCGTTTATTCCTACCCTTTGTTTCCTATCTTTTAATCAGCCACCAATCCGTGACAGGACTAATTCGCTTACCCAGTGACAACTTAGGCTGCTTTTAGACGAGCGGGTCGCTGTTGCGCGACCCGCTCGCGTGATATTTCAAAATCCCGCAATGCGGGATTACACGAGACAGCCGTTGGGGATCACACACATGAAAGGCGGTCGTGCATTATTTGCCGACCATGAATGAAATACCTCACGATCGAGGTATTTAATTCACATTCGGCAAATAATGCGCAACCGTCTTCTATGCGCGTGATTGCCGACGGCCATCTTGTCTAATCCCGCATTGCAGGATTTTGAAATATCGTGCGAGCAGGTCACGTGACAGCGACCCACTCGTCTAAAAGCAGCCTTAGTTTGCTCAGGAGTCTCTGGTGAGGGAGTTTGTCAAAAGCTTTTTGAAAATCCAAATATACTATATCAACTGGATCACTCCATGCACATGCTTATTAACAATCTAATAAAATTTTAATAGGACGCACTCCAAGATTGCAAACCTGGGTAATCAGAGAGGACTGGACCCCCTCACTAACAGGGGTCCCAATCCTCTCCAAGACGCAGGCTTATTTATACACTTTTCTATTAACTGAAAGATTCCTTAGCACATTCCCTATACCCCAAGCCATTCAGTCAATCCAAAGCCTGATAGAAAAACCTCAATTTCAAGTGAAGTGGTGACATGAACTAAAATCATTTAAAATTGTTTTCTTGGTTTTGCAAGAGAAAAGGGTACAGGCTTTCTTCTTTGTATGAAAAAAATGTAACCTTCCAGGAATAAAGCACCCTCTGTTGACACCTAAACTGACAATTATGTTCTTATAATAATGACTCACCTCACAGGTCCCTCCCCCACCCTCCGGACTGCGCCCCTACTCCTCAATGGAGCGTCCCCGCCTTCTCTAGGTCACTGCGGGGTGGGGTTGTCCCCAGGCCCAGCTGCTGCCCCACATGCACCCGAGGCCCCCACTTCACAGCCTGAGGCTTCCAGGGGATGGGGTGGAAGCGCACAGGGGCGGAGAGGCAGCTATATCCCTGAAAGAGCTGCTCCTGAACTTCTGGCCCAGCCGGTACCGGTCCGGTTCCCGAGTCCTGACATGCAGTTCTGTTCCATCCCAGCGATGGGGGCAGCAACACGGATCCTGATTCCCTCAGTGTAGCCGTAGTGGCAGCGGCTCCCCCCTCCCTGGCGACGAGGCTGTGGGCACTCAGGGAGAGGCGGTCTGGCTGTTGCTGCTGTGCTGCCGTGCCTCGTCCACTTCTCCACACCTTAGATTCACGCTACACCGGGCAGGGAGAATTTAGCAGGGGGAGCTCCAGCGCCTTCGGCAGAGGCAACCCCAGGGGCCCTGACGGCTGCGCAGCAGCTGGACTCACTGGAGTCAGGAGAGGACAGAAGCAGTTGGCTCCGCTTCCCCCGGCTCCCAGTACAGAAACTCGCCTCCTTTGCGAGGCCACACATTTGTTCTGTGCTGCACACCGATCTGGGGAGTGGTGGCTGCCGTGGCCCTCCCCGGGGTGGCTTGGGGAGCCGCCCCATCCCTGTCTCTTTTGTTTTCACCCAGTGCTCTAGATGAGCAGAATAGAGAGGAATAATCCATTCCTTGGTCATGTCCCTATTGTGCTGCCATGGGGTTTCGATATTTGAATACATCCTAAGTTTGCTTGCTGACAAAAGCTCATCCCGAAATAAAGAGATTTTCATTAGTCTTTAAGGTGCCACAAGACTCTCTCTCTCTCTTTTTGTTGCTCCTTATCCAGGTATCCAATCTACATTGAATAAGTATACAGAATGATAGGAGTACTCACATGTTTGAAATTGAGTACTGGACTAGGGCCAGAGCACTTGTTGAACCAAGTCCTATCCCCTATGAGTTAGAAACAGGCTTATGCCCTGAAGCACAAGATTTAATTTCCCTTCCAAAACTCCCCTTTCTTGTAGTAGTTACTGTAACGACTCTGGACTCTTTCCCAGAACAGAACCCAGGAGCCCCATGTTCCCAGCCAGCAAGACACTCAGAGAGATACGGAGCGATTAGAGTGCTTTTACATGCTGAGGCTGAAGGTCATCCATGAAGTTAACAGCTAGAGCTAGCCTGAGGGAGGTTTGAGGCCTCCCTCAGGTACCACTCAGAGGATCAGGGTCTCGGCTGGAAAACCATGGCTCTGTCCAAGGTCTGGTTAGAAACTCCTCCATGATCACAGTGATATAATTTCACATGGACAGGAGAGCTGGATAAAAGCAAAAGTGCGGTTTTTTTACACTTAAAATAATCATCAGCGAGTGAACAAGGCTTTAATATCAGGGACAAGACTCCATGATTCACTTGGGCTTAATTCGAAATATCCTGACAACTAGGTGACTGGAGTATAATGCTCCCTTCAAGAGCTGTGGTGCAGAAAAGATAATCAAGTATTATGTACGGTGACTGTACCACAAGGTTTACATGAACCTTCTCTGCAGACTATCAGACTACTGAAATAATAGCATAGCTCCCCAAGCAGCCACAGGAGGAGGATACTGGAGATATGATTTATCGCCTTTTTATGATTCTGCAACAAAGTATTTCTAAGTACCATAAAAAAAGGAATGCTGTAAAAATTATTCCCACTCCTCCCACCTCCATTATCTGGTAGAAAGGACACGATAGGTAACTCTTTAAAATCTCATTTGACCAAAATATTGTAAAGCCTTCCTGCTGATATTTGATCCACAAAATCAGAGTCAAAAGATTAAATCACATGTTTTCTTCTTTTTTTTACTAGAAGCTTTTCACCAATAGTCTTTCTCTCTCCTGATCTCAAGCCAAGGTTGAGTAACTATAATAAGCAAGAGCCACGCGGCAGACACTGCATCATTGGAGAATAAAAATGTTACTCTTCTCCTCTGTGTTTACTCGGTACCAACACAGCAACCACACTCTCTCTGGACTGTGTTTATAGTTGAGAGCAGCAAGGTTGTGTTATCGGCAGCCTTTCCCTATAAAGTGCATGGGGTGGCTGGTGGAGGAGGGGTGGTGGGGCTCCACTCTGCCTCCCATGGAGTCATTCCCGCCTCTCCCTCATTCCCCTCCCCTCTGCCCGACTCACAGCTGAGCTGGCAGTGCATGCACAAGCCATCTCAGCTGTGAGTCAGCAACGAAAGGGGATGAGGGAGGAGGCAGGGGCTGGGTCAGTTACTGCCTTTCTTTACTGTACAAGTGCCTGTGGAGGCTCCCCCAGTCACCCTGGGGCATTTACATCATAAAAGCAAGCAGAGGGGTTGGAGGTTGCAGGGTTCCATGCACTTCCCAATGCAGGGAGCCTGCCAATCAAAATGGCCTCTGGGTGGCGATCCAGACTGCCCCAGACCAGTAGTAGCCCCCAGCAGAGAGGGGAGTGGGACGTGGCGTACTCCTGGCTGCCTCCAGAGGCGTTGCTAGCTCCTAAAAAGATCAGGGGCTCCCCTGGGCACTGCCCGGTTCGGTGGGGCCTGAGGGCGCTGTCCGGCTCGCATGCATATGAATTAACTTTAAAGGTGCTTTTGCCCTTCCTCAAAATGGAAGTTGTCTGTGCTCACTGCACCCTCAAAGAAGGTTTTACAAATGGGTGTTTCCCACAACTCCAACTCCAAGCATTCCACAAGCAGAAACCAAGTAATAAAGCGTGCGTGCAGAGCACTACATTCCAAATGGCCAAGCCACATACACACAAGACTCCCCAAAATACAGCCTATTAAGCACATTATGCCATGCAAAGAGACATTCTTCTAGATATATAACCAGTTCATTTGGGCCCCCATAATCAATTCATGCTACCCTCACCCCATAATCAGTTGAAGGTAGCCAACAGGACAGCCTCATGGGGAGAGGTAAGGACACAGGGAGAGTGGGAAGAGGGGACAACCATGTGAGGGAGGAGGGGGGGCAGGAGAGGGAACATCTCTCTCTCACAAACACACACAATCCTTCTCACATAGACACACATACATAGACACACTCTGACACACAGACACACACACACCCCCTCTCTCTCACACACATACATACACACAGATTCTCACACACAGAGACTGTCTCTCTCTCTCTCATAACTAGTACCATAACTGAAGGAATAGCAAGTGTTTGCTAGCTTCACTCATCTGATTTGCACAAAGGGTGAAAACAGACATGCACTTTAATTCTGCTTTAACATTTCTTAGGCATGTTGCGGGGCTGCATAGGGTGCCAATACAGCCCTGCAAAGTGCCTAAGAAATGTTAAAGTGGTGTTAAAGCAGAGTTATATGCTTGTCTGTTTTCGCTCAAAGAGGCGAGCTCTGCACCTATTGGGAGCTTTGCTACTTAATTTCATTGTGGACCCAATCCCATTCCCAGAAATAACCACTACAGTACGTGCCTTTCATTCAAGGAGCTACTAACACTCTGTAAGCTTCTGCAGATCACAGCCTATCAGTGAGGGGCTATTCCCATTTCAGAGAGAGAGAAAGAAAGGCACCAATTGCCAGATCCTAATTTTCAGTAGCAACCACCAAATCGAGTGCTTGACTTCAGACACATCAGGCCTGCCTTGGTGGTGGTGCTGAGCTTTTCACAGCTCCTACTGACTTCAGCTGGAGGTAAAAGCACTTCACAAAGTTTGGCTCAAACTGGGGACCTAGAAGCAGTGGAGATGCTGCTAACTTTTTTAAAGTTAGCAGGACACAGCTCTCTGCTCCTAAAATTCTTGTAATTAAGGATAAGCTGTATTGCCACCCCCAAGCATTCAGAATCTTAAGTCATGCCACCCTAAAATGGCAAGTTTTAAAAAAAAGAGAAAGGGTTAACTCTTTGTAGTTGCAATTTCCCCCCCCCCACACACACACACTTTAATGGATTGATGTTTCTAAAACCACAGAAATAAAATCTTATATTTTGTTAACAGTAATGCAGAGATTCTCATATAATGACCAGACACTGGAGCGTTAAGAAAAACTAAGTAGCTAGAGACTTGTGATTAAAAATAAAATATAATAAAATTGCAAGAGGCAGCAACATTGAATTGAGATGCATCTTTCAGTTGATTTTTTCTGTGCATTGATAGTACTTTCCCTTCAGCGTCTCTGATTCTGCAAAATACCCCCATCAAGTATTGAATTAAGGGAGTGTCTCTTGCACAATGCAGCTTGCAGGATCAGGGTCAACCTGTATGATCAGGGGGAACAAACCATCACACCAGTACAAGGGAAACAATTTTTTTTAAAGCTTGACAAAGCGATTTCAAAGCTATAAGAACTTGTAACCTGCCAACATAGGAACAGAAGTTGCTTTAATTCACTTTCCCTGATCCAGGCCCCTATCACCCCAGGGGTGGGGGTTTGGAGCACAGAAATCAACAAAAACAACCACCACCAGTCACCTTGCTTGCTTGAGTTGCTTTTCACCACACCACCCACTCTGGCACCAGGAGCCACCTCTCTTCTCCTGACTTCAGCCTGCCTCGTGCTGCTGCTGCACACCACGTATCCTGCACAGTGCAGGGTGGGCAGGGCAGCACTCAGTTCAACTTCAGACAGTTCCTACCTTGTAAACTTGTGACAAGTAAGAATGTTTGGAGCCATCTCAAAGAACCTTTGTTTACAAGGTAGCAACCTTCTTACTGCAAGTACAGACTCCGACATCCAGATGATCTGGGGAAAAGATCAGGGGCTCCAGCCTGGTCAGCCCCCCTCCTAGCAACACCCCTGATTAAACCCCATTGTGTGTAACAGAGAATTTCACAGTAGAGACCACTATTAGGTATTTCATGTCAAAAAGACCTTATCTTGTGGATATAATCACAACTCTACATAATACACAGATTTAAACAGCAGGCAGAACTCTAATAAGTCATTAACAAGCAGATGACTAATTTTAAATTCCAATGTAGACTTAAAAGAAATCTTATATATTGATATAGGGTTGTATTTATCAGTAGTTGGAGTCTCATCTACTATGACATCATCAGCTTAAGAATGGATCAGAAACAGAGCAAGTGATTGTATGTGTTGTAGCTCAGTCATCAGAAGCGTAGGGTCTTAATGACAGAAAGTGTGTTTTAGACAAGTGCCTCCAAACACATTACCCTCCCATCCTGCATGTTGCAGGGCTCCATAGGACACCAATGCGGCCCTGCAACATGCACGATGGGTAGGTGAGGGTGTTGGGTGGGGAGGCGTTCGTCTAAAAACACCCTGAGTGATTTCCAATCCAAAGGAAACCAACTCCCTCTAGCAAAGAATCTTCCTATTCTTTTGATCCTTATTAGCTTAGGAATTGCTGTAGCTAGATTTTGAGGCCCACAGAGGACTGACACCTTTTTCCTGAGGACTTAACCCAAAAAGATGCAGGGTCATGCCAGAAGGGGCAGGGCAAGGGGGACTCTCTCACTCTATTTCCAACAGTTATTTATTTATTTATTTATTTAAATTTATAGCGCCCCCCCCCCCCTTCCCCAAAGGCTCAGTGTGGCTTACAATAATTATAAAAAACACAAAATATAATAATCATTATTTTTTTTTAAATCCTAGGAAAATCCCTTACAGAAAACTCACCCTCGGCCAGAAACCCACCCACCTCAACCCTTATCTCTGACTGCCGAATGCTCTGCGCTAGCTGTCCCATTTTAAACTTTTCTGGCTTGTCTTTTACCCTGTGTTGCCCCAGCCTTCATGTGCCATGAAGGAAGAGAAGAGGCGAGAAGCAGCCTGATATCCTACCCAGCCATTTATATTGAACATGCTATATATAATACAGTTATATATATATATATATATATATTACATATAACTACCTACACTGGGACAGAGTAAATCAACATAGCACCATCTTCTTCAGCTGGTACTCTGACATAGGCCGAGTCTCTGACCTGCCGTATTTTAGAGATACAGCAGTAAGAACAGTTGGGCAATAGAACTAGTTTCCGACGAAGGTTCTGAAATGTGCCAGAGAGGCCTTGCCTGGAGCGAACAAGTACAGTTTGTTGTGGAATTGCAAAAGGAGGTGAAAGAACATTATTCTTTCAAATCTGTCACGTTTTCTGCATTGAATGGCAGAGTAATGCATTTGAGAGAGCAGTTATCTCCCGACCTAACCATGCAAGCAGGGTATTGAAAACAAAGCGGCCTTCTCATCTCTCTGAGGTGCTAATGGGCTACTTGGTAGCTGGCTGAGAGTTCTGAGTAGCAGCAAGCAGTAAAAGTAGCTGCTCACCTCTGGCTGGGGTCTTTTCTGGGCTGCCTGATCTACCCAACTGCCCATGAAGATAGATAGGTAGTCAGCAGCAGCAGCAGCAGCAAATATAGTGTTCGCTGGGCATTCTGTGATCAAACTAGGAACTGCTCCTTTGTTTTCCTTTAAAGAAGTTGACAGAGGTGACACAAGTGTGCAGTCCCCAGGACTCCTGTCGTGACTGCAACAAAGGTTAGCCGTTTTGCCATACAGCTACTGCCGTTGTGGCTGCCTTGCAAACAGATAGCTAGCTAATGGGCCACTATGTAGAGTCCTTGGCTGTTTTCAAACAGAACATGCCCATGCGTCTCTACTCAGTGGACATGTGTGCAAATGCCCATTTAAAAGTGGCAGTAGGTGGGCACGTGCTCCCGCAACCCATGTACCTCCACCCATCCCCACCCATCTCCCCACACTAAGCAACCTGGTTTTTTTCTGGTTACTCCATGAGGGTGTATGGGTGGTGCGTGGGTGCACACCCAGTGCACACGCATCCCCCCTGTGTGAACACACGTGTACACACACACCGGGGGGGGTGTACTCTCCACTGAGCGCACACAGACAAACCTCCCAGCTGGGTCCATTTAGTAACGGCCCTTTTCTAGTGGCTGAACAAAAAGCAATAGCCAGCTCCACTGGCAGAACCTAGAAAAGGTCAAGGATTCACATTTGGCCCTTGACATAGGGTACAGTTGTGATTTATTTCACTTGCTCTTATTAAAACAACAGCAAAGCTTCTGTGCACTGGGCTATGAGAGAGTCCACTCTCAGAGAATCCACACAGGAGAAGATGCATCTGGAATGTAGGAAAAACTTTATACTTAATGGGAGGTACTCCCACTTAGTGGGAAGTACTTTATACTTTACACACATGTGTGTGTCCAGTACAGCTGATTGTGCAGGGATGGTGTAGAACAAAGTAGAGGGTAATACTGTGATAGAACTATGAAACAAATACTGGCAAAACAAAGGTTCACGTCTAGCTTATGAAAGGGATTATAAAGCAGCAGGAACAGCTCTGTTAGCTTAGGCATCTCTGTCGCACCATTATAATAACAAACACTCTAACCATCAGGGTTTCTCAATCAATCAATCAATCAAATTTATTTACGGCAGCCGCCAAACATTCATCAGGGTTCCTAGTTTTCTCTTTGTGACAGAAAACCAGAGGACACAGCGAGCACGGGGCAGGGAGGACACTGAGGAGCTGAGGGGAAGCAGCCTGAAGGCATGTGCTGTGAGGGGCAGGGGCTCTGCATGTGGAGGAGTGCCACAGATCTCCTGTGGGTTGGGGGGGCAGGGGCACTATGAATTGGGGAAGGCAGGTCTTCTGGACCTTGTGAAGAGGGGACAGGAGGGGGGACTATTTGGGCCCTTAGTGGCTTCCCCAAGTGCCAGCCTGTATCTGGTCCCACTCTTGGGTTGTCAGAGCAGTCCAGGAGCAGGCTGGGAGGAGGAAGCAGCGAGTGCAGGGCAGCGGAGGGGTAGCAACCTCAAGGCATGTCCTGTGAGGGGAAGAAGCTCTGCATTTGGACGGGTGCCACAGACTTCAATTTATTTATTTATTGGACTGTTGGTGAGATGGGTAGCTGCAAAATTGCATAAAAATGAAAATATTACAAAAATATGTGGTGTTCTAACTCATACGTATATATATTGTGGTAAGGGAAAGTCAACTAGCGTTTACATTTAATGACAGAAAAACAGATTTTGTTTTTTTTAATTCAGTATTTCCCAAAGTTTCTGCCTTAGTAACCCCATTTTGAGACTTAAATATAACCCAGTAACCCCAGACAGCAACAAAGACATGTAAAGTATATCAGCTAGCAACTAGGATCATGAGCCCATCCACAGATGACATGAACCCACTTGGGGTCATGAACCATAGTTTAAAACTTTCCTGACTCCTGTACCATCCTTCCTTTTCTTGCGTAACTGAGGGTGTTTTCATATGTGACAGCGCTGAGCGCCACTATGTTTTAATCCTGCTTTGAGTGTGGGCCCTTACTCTGAGCAGGTTTTGGCCTGGTCACCAAACAAACTCGATGGCAGCCGGGGCAGGGAGTGGGCAGGGAAAGAGCAGGGTGATGCTTCCCACTCCCACCCTGGTCAGAGTGTACCACCCCCTTCCCTTACAGGTGGCCAGAGTGGCCTATGAGCCCACCATGGCTGTCCGGAAGCACCACGGGCCCAGACCGGGGTAAGCGTGAGTGGGCCACCAAACATGACGGCCCACTTTACCCTGTTCTGGCATCTATTGTATAGGCCATAGTGGCGCATAGCCCCAGCTGTTCCTCACCTCAGGGATGGTCCTAAGGAACAGCCCAGGCTAAGCACTGCCATGACCCGAGCTACGGCCCCTTTTAAATATCTGGAGGCCCCTTTTAAACGTGACTTTGGGCATGGGTTAATCTGTGCTAAAGCTGATTAATCCGAGCCCAATGTCACGTATGAAAACACCCTAAGAAACTCTCTGATCTCAGTCTCCATCTGTTGAATGGTTATTACAGTTCTTTTCTGCTTCCCAAGGATAGCTCAAGGATAGGGAGTTGAGCTGAAATGAATAGTAGGTTTATTATTCATGCGTCTTATTTGCACTTTCGGGTAGCCCTTTGGCTACCCAGCTAATCTGTGCCCACTCAGAAGTAACTTTTCAAGTATTCCATTTCGGCTTTTTCATGTTTTCATTTTTTTGGTCCCGTTATTTTGGTATTTCGTCCATTTCAGTATTTCAGTTGTGCCACTGGCAAGTGTGCATACGCAATAGTGCAAATATTGCCAAAAAGATGCAACTGAAATACTGAAATAACTGAAATACCAAAAAACAAACAACAAAAGCCATAACAGAATAACCGAAACAGGTACCCAAGAGGGCATGAGCGGATATTGGTTATTACCTGGACCACCATTTTTTATTTGGCCAGCATAGATGTGAAGGGTTTTTCTATATCTGCTCTGATAAGAACCTAAAAGACTGTGAGGCATTAGATGGGAGCCACATGATGATACAAAGAACCATGGAACCGTGGCAGAACATCACTCTGGTGAAACTTAATAGGCATCCAAATTAAGTTCCATCTCTGAGCTGGCCCAGAGTAGGGTCACCATATCCCAACTTCTAAAATCTAGAAATCTCTCTCTACAACACAATTCCTCCAGCTTAGGGTTTGTGGTATGAGTAGTGAGAAATGGGAGCTCCTGATACATGCTGAAAAGTTGATCAGTAGTGAGTAGGTGAGAAGGTTGGGTTAGGTGGTCCAACTCCAACAGGAGGTTTCTTCCAGTCCTAAGATTCTAAAAGTTCTGCCCACAGCACAAACCCTTGGCTGGGACTTAGGCTTTGGGGGTGGGAGGAGGAGGAGGAAAGGGTGAGGAAAAGGTGTTTCTGTTGCCTAGCAAACAGCTCATCAACGAGGGAGGAAGGGTTCTGAGAATGGCCATTGCTGGGGCCCTGTGGGTGGCCTGGGTCATAGCTGAGGACCAAGCCTGATCCTCACAGGATCAGGACCAAGCAGAGGTCAGGGGTCATGATTAGAGTCTGTAATCCGAGTTCATAGTTAGGGTGATACCAGGTTCAAGGCTAGGAAGTCAATGAGAAGCAGACGGCATGGAATAGAGACAGGGAAGGTGAGGACAAGGCTGGAGCAGGCCGAGGTGAGGCGCAAGATCAGAGCAAGGCACGCTCTAGGATCCAGGAGCAGCATGCAAGAAGGAAACCTTATGCTTAGTGGATACGGTGTTGGACTTGGACCTGGGAAAGCAGGGTTCAAATGCCATCTGAACCATGAACTCACTGAGGGTGCGTTCAGATGTTACGGCTGCTGCTGCTGCCACCAGAGACTTCTCCAGGTGGTGGAGGTAGCCGTTACTCTGTCCCGGATCTGCCAGGCTGCCAAAGCAGCGTGACGGCAGCCTGGGATGATGCATGAATGTACATCTGCATGTCTCCACCCCCGTGCTGTGTGCAGTGCCCCCATCCCCCCCAGCTGATGGGCAGATCCACCAAGCTGCCAAAGAAGTGTGACAGCAGCCCGGACTGACATCCCCCCACCCCCACCGATGGGACGGTCAATGACGACTGCCATGATGCCCGTTCCCCGCCACCACTCCAGACCGCAGTGTGTGAAACAGGCTACCAGACATGAGAGCCCACTTTACTCCAGCTCCAGTGACTGGCTCCCAACTGTGGTGGAGCTTAGCCCGGGCTGTGACTTGGGGATTTGTTTTCCCTGACTCGCAGCCCGGGCTAAACTCCACCACGGTTGGGAGCCAGACCATGATAACATCTGGCAGCCTTTTTAAAACGTGACCATGGCACCCAGATGAATCCATGCTACAGCAGATTAATCCATGCCACCATCACATCTGAAAACACCCTGAGTGACCTTGGGCAAGTCCCCTCACCCTTGATTGTAAGTCCGCTGAACAGGGACCTGTCTCCAATAATAACAATTGTAAAGCGTGAGGTACACTGCTGGCGCTACATAAATGCTTAATGATAAATAAAATAAAATAATAATAATAAACAAATTCCTGTTTCCTGCTTGTCTTTTTATAGTTCTAGGCAGCCAATGAGGGCTAAACTCCGGCTGGCCAATCAGGGGTCTGAAGCATGAAAAGGGCATTAGTCTTCCAGGCACTAGAGCTGCTAGCTCGGTACAGAAACCTGTGTACTCTGCATTTTCCCTACTGTCACCAATGGGGAAAATGCAGTGAACACAAGTTCCTGGTTGTAGACAGCGCCTAGTGGCAATATGGCCAGAGCACTGGCCTGGGAGAACTTGTGGTGCCCTGTCAGGCCTTAGCCAGGGAAAATCTTAAGCAGGTTGAGGGCTGAGCCGGGAATCTGGACAAACCATGAGCTTGGGGAAAGGGTGGAGCCTTGGTCCTGGTATCAGACTATTTCTAATCAGAACGTTTGTGGGACGTGTACTTGGTATTTGCGCCCAGAGTGCTCACTAGAGTTATGGAGTGATTAGCACAGCCAGGGTCTTGTCCTCTTAACAATGAAGTTCCACATACAACACAGCAGGGAAGGGGTGGGGAGGAGTAGGGAAGGGATTAAGGTATAACAAGTTCTGGCATACGGAGGGAGGAGTTAGGAAAATTCATAATAGAAAAAGGTGCATTTTTAAACAGCAAATATAATTAAGCATTGAAGCAACTGTCCTATAGAAGGGATGGATTCTGCATGGTATATTTTTCTAAAAGATGCACTGAGCTTAACCAGAACTGAAGGACCTGAGTTCAGGAATGACACTGGTCTATATTATTATTATTATTAAGTATTTATATAGCACCAACAACGTAGCTGGCACTGAACAATCATTAAATAGAGACAGGTCCCTGCTCAGAGGGTTTACAATGTAGGGCAGACAAGGGAGAGGAGAACACAGGGTAAGCTAGAGGTGTATTCACAAACGTGAGGTGTCTCAGGTGCAGATGCTTGGCTTGGTTACAGGGGAGATGGGGACCCTGAATGAGAAGACAGTAGAAGAAGCATCAGTGGGGGTGAGGAACTAGAGAAATCCTGATGGAAGAAATAGGTTTTTAGGAGGTTTTGAAGGTCAGAAGGGAGGGAGAAGAACGAATGTGTTCCGGGAGGGGCAGCACGGAAGTAGAGGCAGAGATGATTTTGGAAGCAGGAACTTCTGGGGTGGTTGAAGGTGGGGGCAGAGGAGGAGTAAAGTTCCTGGGTGGGAACGTAGCAGGAAATGAGGGCAGAAAGACAGGGAGGAACAAGGCCATGAAGAGCCTTGACGAAGAAGACAAGGAGCTTTGCTAGATGCAAAGGCACTAAGGCAGAGAGGGAGGAGAGAGCAGATTATGCAGGAAGCCAGGTTAAACTGTAGTGGTTAGGGATGTGTGAACAGATCGTGGTTCGGGTTCGGCTGTTCGATTCGGCCATTCGGTTCGGTCGCCGTGTTCGGGTTCAGCCGTTTGGTTCAGTTTGGGTGTTCAGAAAAAGGCTCTCTGTGCGAGGAATGATGGCCCCAGACCCATGACTGTGGGTCCTGGGGCTAGAGTGGCAGCTTCTGGATATTGGGACAGCCCTCCCTGCCTGTAACTTGGCCCCAGAACCCTGACGGTGGGTCCTGGGGCTGGAGTGGATGTTTCGTGATGCGGTGGAATGACACCGCCTCTGTGCGAGGAATGATGGCCCCAGAGCCATGATGGTGGGTCCTGGGGCTAGAGTGACAGTTTCAAGTTATTGGCCACAGGCCTCCCTGCCTGTAACCTTGGCCCCAGAACCCTGACGGTGGGTCCTGGGGCTGGAGTGGCTGTTTCTTTTTTTTAATATATCTATCTCTACGCTAAATCTAACTGCTAATAACTATTCTAAAACCTATTTAACTAAATGGAATATCCTAATAATTAACTACAAAGGCCTTGTCATACAAACACACTGTATCTCTATCTATCTCTATAACTAAGCTAACTACTATGTATATCTATCTATCTAATAACTATCTATCTATATATACAAATACAATATTACAGAGGGGGAAACACAAAGAACACAGGGAGGGGTACAAAACTGAAATGAAAATCAATCTAATAATAATCCTACTCTAAATAAATCCAAACCTTAAAACAGGGGAAGGGAATCAGGGATGGAATAAGAGGGAGAGGGGAAGGATTCAACGGAAGGGGGAGGGAGGAAGGAAGATTGAACACAGGGAACACCGGGAGGGGTAAAAACAAAAAATAACACCAAAATCTATCTAATATAATCTAAGTAAATGATAATATAGAGGTAAATGGGTTGGATGGGTGAAATAGGAAGAGGATGGCAATGGATTAGGAATAGGAAGGAACAAAAACTGCTGGGAGACAGGGAGCCTTCTGAAACGCCTGCTGTTCAGGAACAATGACTAGCTCAGAAGGTGTTGGGAAGTGGGGAGGCAATCAGTTTTGTTTCTTGCTGCGCCCGCCTCACCGCAAGCCCCATTGGCTCCGTGCAGCCTAGCCCGTGGCCAATCGCAGACTGCGAAGCCAGTGGTCTGAGGCGAAAAGGGATGGTGATTGGGCAGGCTGGCTGCTACTCCAAGCCTCTCCACCTCTGGTGCCTGGAAGTCTGCTCCTCAGCTGACTCCCCCTCCCTGTCACGTTTTGCCTTCCAGTGACACGTTTTTACCACCCGAACGCGATCCGAACTGACCGAACTGTTTGGTCATTTCGACGTCCGGAATCTAGTTTGGTTCAGTCAGTTCATGTTCGGATTTGGGTTCGGTTGTCCAAACAGGCCGAGTTCGGGCCGAACTCGAACTTCCGAACCGCGTTCGCCCATCCCTAGTAGTGGTCCCTAAATCTATCCATATTCTGTTGAGAACAGGGCTGGCTTTACACATTTTGCTGCCCTAGACAAATTATTACAAATTAATCTCCCCCTTCTCCTTGCCCCTTAGGTTCAGAGCTTAAGATGCAGGCAGAGGAGGAAGCAACACACTGGTTTCTCACTGAACAGCCATCAAGTGGAGAAGCAGCAGTGTGCCTCCCCCTGCCCGGGCCCCCATGGCAATTAATTTAAAAGGGTGACAGAAAGAACCAGGAATGATCTTTCAGAAGTGGGGCTTGCACAGTAGGTTGGTAGGGAAGACTCCTGATTTATTTTGCTGTCCTCTTAAATTTGCTACCCTAGGCTTTGGCCTATTCTGCCTACTCCTAAAGCTGGCCCCAGCCAAGAACATCCTAAGAAGCAGAGTAAAATATATAGCGGGCAAGACTAGTTTCCTGTCAGTGGAAGTCAGCGACAGGCAGTGTAGTCTAGTGGTAAGAGCAGGGTGAGATTTAAGGTATCACACATTCAGAATCAGCGGGAAACTTGGCCCCTTGCAAATTGCAATGTTACCAGCTCTGAAATTACCCACAACTCAAGTCATGTGCCTCCCCCTCCCTTTTTATGAAAGAACAATGTTGAAATTTCAGCTTGGAAAATTCTTTCCTAAACCAAAACAATGGAAAGCCTTCACTCGCCACGTTGCTGATAGCGGGGGCGGGTGGCTAATCAACGAGAGCTTGGGAAGAGACCGAGTCAGACTGCCCTTGCGGTTCCTTTTAATGGCACAAGTTGCCAACAAAAAGGTTTTGTCTGTGGAACAGTTGCCATCAACGTGTGACCCCAGAAAAATGCAGAAGGGAAAGGTTAAAAAGTTTCCAGTGCCTATTTGTGGTGAGGGATCTAACACTAAATATTGTTCAGGGCCTGCTATGACCCAGGCCCCTGCTGAGTTTCACAGAGTGATCATTCTTCCATGGAATTCTACAGTGGGCGTAGAACTCACTATTAAATCCTACAGACTGGTCTGGGACAGTCAGAAAGCCCATCATTTTCTACTACATCCTATAGACAATTACAGTGAAGATTATTCTTTCTGGTTTCTAGTGTCTTACTGATTTCAGCCCTACATTTTATAAGAATATCTCCAGCTCAGCTTAACTAAATTCCCTCTGCCCTTGTGAAAAAGTCCTATATGGCTTAATTAGGATGAAGGCACAATGGCTGCAATCCTCAAACCACTTAACTCGAGTAGTCTCACTGAAGCCAATGAGGATACTCTGGAGGTTTGAAGACTCGGGCTGGGGAGAAATGCTGAGCTTATAAATTAAGGTAATATTAAGTTGAGTAGATTAATGTGTTGAAGTGTCACAGAAGAAAGGTAGGATGTGATGTCATTAGATGAGTAGGGATAAGCCAATAGATTTTAAAATAGCAAGAGAATGTGGGGTGGCACGGGAGAGAAAAAACAGGAGTTCAGTGATCCTGGAAGGTGTACAGGGGAAAGAAGTAATAGCAAATGCCTGGATGGAATCCTCTCCAGGGATAAAGCATATTGAGATAAGATTATACCTATCAGGGCCGGCCTTAGCCTAAGCGGGGCCCAGGGCGGGGAAGAAATGTGGGGCCCCATATCTTCCGCCGGTGGTGAGGGACACACCCTAGCTCAGAGGGGGCTCCCCAGCCCGGGGGCGGCGTGCTCCCCGGGCCTGGGTTTGGGGATGGGCAGAGGGGGCCAGTGGCGTGAGGGAGAGGTGGGGACTCTGCCTGCTTCTCCCTCACTTCCAGCAGAAGTGATGGAAGAAGCAGAGGCCCCACCTCTCCCTCACTCCGTGGGTGCCACCCCTGCCTGTCAGTCTCTCGGCCAGGGGAAATGAGGGAGAGGCGGGCCTCTTCCTCTCTCTTTCTCCCTCATTTCCCCTGGCTGAGACCGTGATAGGCAGCGGAGGAGGGGGGGCATGGGAGTGTGGGAGAGGCAGGGCCCCTCCTGATGGCCCCCTCCACTGCCTGTCAGTCAGAGTTGGCTGGGGGCCACACACTCAGGGTCCCCAGCTCCTGGCCACTGTCAGGCTGGGAGCTGGGGACCCCAAGTGTGCCCCCCACCAGGAGCGGGGCTTAGGGAGACCGCCCCGAGCCGCCTCTCAGTAGGGCCGGCCCTGATACCTATGCCATACTGTGTCTGTAAAGTTGCCTGGAAGTTGTCATTTGAGACCAACACAGCAAACACATTCTCTCTGGATTGGAAGATATATAAAATTCTAATGGTTGTGCTATACTTAAGTCTTTTCTTTACTATTCTCAGCCCAAGCAGATTGGGGTATATGTTTCCTTCAGTTCATCTGCTTTGAATAATAAAACAAAACATTATTTACTATTTTTAACAAGAAGGACTACGGTGCGTGTCTGGATAAAACTCCATGCCTACACTACATTAGTAACTAGTAAGAGACTCTGGTCTACTCTGTGTTGAGACAGGGTAGCAAAGGGGTGAAAGTTGCAAGATCTTATATGGATAAAAGTAACCAATGGTTGTTGAATAAAAAGATTATTTCACAATAATGGCAGAAAACTCAGGGAAACTTCAGACGGAAGCCAGTGGAGCTAATAAGCTTTTTGTCACAGGGGCCTAAGGGATTCATGGATGTTAATATCGGAAGGCGCCACTGAGATCATCTAGTCGGAACTTCTGTGTCAAACAGGCCAACACTCCAGTTGCATTTTATCTGCCTGGTGCATGTCTCTTAGAAAAGATGTATGAAAGCACTTTCATACTTAATTTTAAGCAAGTACATTATGTCCCATTGACTTCAAGGCAAGAACATGCTTAAAGAGATTTTAAGACTACACATTTTTAAAATGGGCAGGGCAATCCTCCACTATTAAAGTCAATGAGAGTTTTGCCATTAACTTCAGTGGGTGGTGGATTTCACCCTGAATGAGATCTTTCCTATAGCTTTTGTGAACTGTCTTACGTTGATTACATAGGGTGAAAACAGACATGACGCTAACCACCCTTTAACCACCTTTGGTGGTTATTTATGCATGTTGCAGGGCTGCATAGGGCACCAATACAGCCCTGCAACATGCATAAATAACCACCAAGGGTGGTTAGCACCATGTCTGTTTTCACCCATAGTTACATCATAATTCTCTAATTCTGTAATGTGGTTAATAAACCCCCAATCCTATAGATATTTTCTGCTAAAATCCACTGGATTATTTTTCTAAGTGAATCTAAAGTAGTCCTGCTATTTAAAAGCATATTAATCATTAACACTCAGGAACTAAATCCTGGTTCTCTCCTTTTGAATGCAATGCAATGCAATGCTTGCAGTGCAGAATCATTTTGTTCTTCTGTCCAGCTGGCCTCTGCTTGGATGACCTATACAGATCAGCCAGACTAGGAAATATTAGGGGAAACTTCCTAACAGAAAGAGCTGTTGGACAAAGGATAAGGTTGCCTAGGAATGTCCTTCATTGGATATTTTCAGAAACTGGCTGCACACAAATCTCTCTGAAATGCTGTAGGTACAGGGCATCTTGCCTTGGAGCAGGGCGATAGAATAAACAGGCCTTGAGGTCCCTCCCAACCCTGCAATTCTTTGGTTCTATACTAGCAGCCTGCCTCACATTGTAGAGGGGCTCTATTCATACTAAGACGGTGCTTCTCTTTTCTTGTCAGATGACCATCAAGCTAGAGGCCTGACCCAACAGGGCCTGTGCCAGGAGCACTCTCTGCCCAAGCTTCTTGGGCTCAGGCTGTGCCAGGCTCCCTAGCTGCCTCACCCCCTACAAAGGATGACACTCCATAAGGGGATGCCCACAATGAAAAGGGACAGAGGAACATGTTAACCCTGCCCCTTTTCTGGCATAGCACTGCCCCTTACAGAGCACCAGAATGTCACCCTTACAGAAAAGTCACAGCAATCTGTGGGAGGTAGGGTGGCCAGATATGCAAATTTTACAGGAAACTTATGAAAAATACAGCTTGCAGGGCTGCACTGGCACCAATGCAACCCAGCAACCTGTATTTTTCATAAGTGTCCTCAAAAATTTGCATATCTGGCCACCCTAGTGGGAGGGTGGGACCACCGAGACACATCAGGCGAGGGCTCAGGTTGGGCTCACTCAGTGCTGTCAGGCTCAGGAGACAATGGGCCCAAATTTCTGGCCTTGATCAAGCTCATCTACCATGTATCTCACTGTCGTTCCTCAGGTGGAGGTGTGGTAAGTGCTGTGGGTAAGTTGCTGCAGGAGCCAGCCCACAGCATGTCAGCACTTCACCACTTGCTCACCTGGACCAGCACAAATGGGGTTGAGCTGGAGTTCAGGGAGCAGAGAGTTTGGTGACAGTAAGGGGCTGGTCACATAATGGTCTGGAGCTTGCTTAGAGAGGGGAAGCCAGCCTAGACACAGTCAGCTTGGGGGGAGTAGGGGGAGTTAGCTGGAGCCACGCTTCTGGCAATGTAGGCAGAACCCTGATCCTCACCCATGGAAGGGCAAAGGGGTTTAGGAAAGCCCTGGAGGGCAGGGTCCTAAGAGGCCTTAATGTGCCCAGGAGTTGCTTGAGAGAGAGCAAGCTCCTTGGGAGTCCCTATCTAGGTTGGGGAAACCCTCTTGGGCCTAGGAGAGCGATAGGCTAAGACTGGAAGAGCTGGTAATGCAGCCTGGAACTGGGGGCTAAATACCAGCAGCTGGTAGCCCTGCCAAGGTGGGCCAGAGACAAATTATTAGCAAGGAGGAGAAGGGTTCAGGGCATGAGGTAATTCTGGTAATGAGAAGCTGATCTGGAACACCTGTTATGCTCTGAGGGATTACCCAAGGGCATGGACCCAGCGTAGTGGACAGCTATGATAGACAAGCTAGACTAAAGGGGTCCTGAAAGTTTACCCCAACAGTGTGGACCAAGTGCGGTGGTGTCCCATGAAGAGCAAATAAACCCAAGGGGAAATTAGAAGGCATACCAACAGCCCAGTCACCATAGTAAGCCTTTGAACGATGCTGAGGATCACCCAATAACTCCAAAGGGGGGAGAGTCAGATGCCTGGGCAAGGGGCCCTCGTGGCAAATTGGGGGTTCCAGCTGGTGAGCAAGTCAAGGACTGTTCCTAGGAGACTGGTCAAGTGTGTTGTAATACCCAGCCTCTTCAAAAGACAGACACTGGAGAGCATCACCCCAACCTCCCTTGCTCCACAGAGGCCCTCTACACGACACTCTTCAGGGAAAGAGTACCACCTAATGGGAGTAAATTCGCATTTCTGGAGGTACCTCCTATTATGGGATGTCATCCAGCTTTGAATGACAAAAGTTAGGTCACTCCATATATGCCGTTTCTGTGCTGAAGCATCCAATTCTGGCCACTCGCCAGATGAGATACCACGCTAGATCACAGAGAATCAGAGATGTTAGATGACAGAATTACATATTTAGAAGGGACCTCAATGGTGGGGACTTCAAGGGCCATCTAGTGTCCAAACGTCTGCTCCAGGGCAGGATACCTCATCATGCCTACAGTAAAAGGGGGCTAGGAGTATAATTCCAGCAGGGTAAGGAGGCCCTGAGGTTGAAATGGAAATAGGCCTAGAACTCCAAGTGGAGTATCAGGGCAGTGGGGCCCTAGGGATAGAATTGAGGCCAAAAAGGAGTTGAAGCAGTGACCAAAATTTGTGAGTGGCACAGGTTCTGCAAAGACTTGTGGTTGAGCTGGGCTGCCATTCTTTACAGGAGGTCCTAGAGATATTGCCCTGCAGTGACAGTCCTAGTTTTGTTTCACTACGTGGTGCTGGAAATGGCTCAAAGGTAAAAACACAGGGAGGGGCAGGAGCCTTTCTCTGGAAGGAAAGCTGCGCCAGTGCCTGGCAACGCTTGGCTTAGAGTGATTTGATTATTGTGGCTTGGTTGCCGATACTGGGTTTAAAAGATGTTTTTTGTTTGCACAAACCCAGGTAGGATTTTTCTGCTCTGCCAAGGCAGTGATGCCGACCAAGGACAGCAACCCCAGCTCTTAGAAACAAAGGGATCTGTTTTAAATTAACCAGCATATTGTGCTCTGAGCAAAGATGCTGCCTCAGCTTAAAGCTACTACAAAGTTACAGCTAAATATTTGTTTTGGAACCAAGCACATCTCGCTGTGTAAATCACACGAAGGACTGTTTTCAGGAGGCTGGCCAACAAATCCAGTGTGTTGTAATACCCAGCCCCTTCAAAAGGAGGACAGACACTAGAGAGCATCCCCCTCAAACTTGCTTGTTCCACAAAGCCCCTCTGCTCAACGCTTCAGGGGAAAAGTATCACTTGATGGAAGTAAATGCACATTTCTGAGGTATCTTCTATTATGGGACCTCACCCAGCTTTGAACAAGAAATGGGTTGCTCCATTTATGTCCTGTTTTGTGCTGAAGCATCCAGTTCTAGCCACTCATTGATGGAGCTAGGATACTGTACTAGATGATCAAATCGTAGGTGCTAGATGACAGAATTACATAGTTAGAAGGAACCTCAATAGTGAGACTTCAAGGGTCATATAGTGTCCAACCCCCTTCTGCTCCGTGCCAGGATACCTGACTGCACCTCCAGTACTGTAGACAGATACTAGTTCAATTGTTTTTTTAAAACATCCAGGGAAAGAAATTCTACAACCTCTTGATGCAAGCAATGCCATTGCCTAACTCTTCCTGCACTCCTGAAGTTTTCCCCAGTACTTAACAGAAATCTACCGTGCTGCAATTTAAACCCATTCCCACCTGTTCTATCTTCCACGGAAGCAAAGAACTACTGGTTTCAATCTTTCTTGCGGCATCTGTCGGACCGAATGTTGACTCTGTTCTTACGTTAGTTTTACAAAGGTGGAGATATTTTACATGTACACCCAGAGAGATTAAGGACATGGCCACGTTTTACAGTAAGACTTTGGCTGATGTGGGAATAAAACCAAACTCTCTATGTTCCAGTACCCCAAGACGAGCTTAGTACCCCGTTGTGTGAGGTGCTATACAAGCACACAGAGTTATACTTGAGACCTTATATTCTGATCAGAGACAGGGAATCTTTTCCCTCCCACAGGCCACTTTGAAAAGTAGTACAAACTCCAAGGATCACACAGGAGTTGGGTGTAGGGGGTGCTTAAGGGGTGTGCTTAGAATGGGGGATGGAAGGGGAGGGACCAGGTCATGGCTCTATCCCCCATCCGTATGTGCAAGCCCTCAGGTGCAGTGTGATGACTCTAATTAGCATGTGATGGTAGAGACTGGATTCATGGGCCAGATCCAAGAATTAGGGAGGGGCCAAATAAAAAACCAAACAAACAAAAAAAGACAGCTGTAGGCCAAATTTAGCCCACCAGTAAGAGGTTTCCCACCCCTTCCTAGTAGTAGTAGTACATTTATTTGAATTGGTCAAATAGACCTTATAAAAATTATGAAGCAGACAGTATAAAAATCAACAATTATTTAAACAGGTATAAAACTAAAACTACTACAAAGTCTTTTTTAAAAATCAGCATATACATTGTTCTTGCAAGGATGCAGCCTTAACAGCAAATATAGCAACGCTTTGTGTTATAAACTGGTATAGTGCCATTTAATAAAAACTATAACATTGTATCTTCTGACCAGTACTCCATTTTCTTTAAAAAGCTAGCCACATATCTCAATCTCGGTTTATCATAAAGATAACAATTTAGAACATAATGCGCTAGATCTTCCGGCACTGGCTCCCCACATATACAAAGATGGTTGTATAGTGGCACATTTTTATATTTGCCATCTAAAACTTGGGAGGGCATTAATGCGAAGCGTAACCTTATGAATGCTTTCCTAAGATCCATTTTCAAAGGGAAGCCCACCCCTTGCTAGATATGTACGATTCCTGTTTCTGTATTTCCTCTTGGCCTGGCTTGAATAAGGCAGATGATACCTGGAAACGTACAAATCCCACGAGTAGAAACAATTTGACTAACTCTTGGAGACTGTAGATCATAACGTCTTGTCTGACGTATGACTATCACCTTGTGAGCTGCCCCAAAACAGTGCCCACTCCATGTTTGGCTGAAGACTTGGCCAGTCAGAGTGTCCCCACAGGGGGTTCCAACTTCCTCAGCAACGCATGTCCGAGAGCACCTTGTAGTTACACACTTTGGCCCCAATACGGTGTAATCCATGTACGAAACCCTAATGCATGAGTCTGTGGGAACACAACATATCTAAGGGTGTTAACAAACAAGACAATAGCTCCCTGCAGTCCAAGTTTGGTCCGTGCAGCTCCCATTCACTTGTTTAAATTGTAGACCTAAAATGGGCAGCCCCCAAGTATATTTCTTGTGTATTTGGGCAGTCCCCACTCACAAGTTTAGCATAACAAGTCTAATACACCAGCAGGCATTCTTCGCCCACAAGCCCCCACTTCCCAGTATCCTACCCCCATGATGATTCACAGCTGCAGCAAACTATGGGAAGAAACCACACCAGTTGCTTCTTTCTTTCCAAGTCTGACTTCAGGAGGTGGTCCAGTGCCTGCTATCCCCACCCACCCAATGGTTTGTAATTGGGTTTATATCCATGAGCACTTGGTTGCTGGAACTAACCTTTTGCTATGCACATATTGCTGAGTTGATAGAGCAAATTGCACACTTTGAGTGTCTACAGTGAAAACTGAAAGCGAAATTAGAAGTTGAAATTAAAAGCAATCGGTCTTTGCATGTTGTCAGACCGGTTTCGCACATCCATGGCTCACAGCAATGTACTGGCAGGTAGCAGCACACAGTTTTATTGGAGTCTCATCCACTATGGTGTCGGAAATCCCTTTCAGTTTGCATAAAACCCCCAGTCAAGCATGTGCCTCTTCTACCCCCTTTGTATCACCTTCTGCACTGGGGGCAAAAAGTATCCCCACTTGCGAGGGCACTCTACACTTCTCAAAGTGTCTAAAACTCATATAGGACAATAAGTTCTCCTTCAGTTGGGTAACATTCCCTGTAACCTGAGTCACTTGTTTCCCTGAAGACATTAATCTCTGCCATACAGGTGGTCCCGCAGGTATCCTCTCTCTCTCACTGTCATCAGGCTGCTGACAGAAAATGTGGCGAGGAGGGTCCAGACTCCATTACTGACTGTCTTACTTCTTGAAGCGGACACACGTCAAGAAAATTCTCTTTCTCATTTGGATCCCAGTCTCTCATATCACCTGGGGCTGACGCTCTTCCATTCTGCTGAATTTGGAAATGTAGCAGGGTTATGTGTTGTCTGCATCATGCATATGTGGCACCCCATTGTATGCATGTGCCACCCTATGCACACGCAGGTTGCCTCGGAGGACAGATCTGCCAGTTCTCTCTGTACATCAGGCCTCATCCAAATATCAGCGAAGGCCAGTGTATCCATCACCTCCCAACTTCTCTGGGCCCCATACCCCAGGCTACAATACCCACAGACGAAAGTCTAAGTCATTTGGCTTTTGTCCCAGGCAAACAACCCGCAGCACTAGCTTTCTATGGCATTTTGACCTTTCATGCTCATTGCAAGCAAAAAATATTACTTTCAAAAGGTAAGAAATTAGTAACTTTTAACCAATAGGAAACAGCATCCCAGCTCTGCTCCCAAGTACATTCCTAGCATAGTGACCTTCACTGCCTTGTGGATCCTCTCATCTGTCTATTTCTTAACACGCAGTGGTTCCCCCTCCCTCCATTTTAAAATTGCATGCTTCCATAGTGCTAACATCTGTAAGATTTTTAGATGAGTTGACGTGTGTGCACGGACGTGCTTGCAACAGGAATGCCTATGCAGTTTAATAGCCACCTGGATAAGCAGTGCAGGTTCAGCAACACACACACCCAGTATAAGCTTTGCAAAAACTTTTTTAACCAATAGCCATCCTGTAACCAATAGCAGTCAACAGCAGTCCATGCTCAGTGTACAGTCAGTCCTGTAAAGAAACATGGCCAATAGCTGTTCACATGTGGTGCACAGCCAATCCTAGTTAGGCAGCCACCCAGCTCTTTAAGTTGTTCAAAATATGTGGTACTAGACACTGGAACTGCAACCATGGAGATGCATGCCAAGAACATCCTTTTTTTCATTTCATTTTTAATTTATATCCCGCACTCTCTCATTCAAGAACAACTCGAGGCGGCTCACATATAGTTATCATAATACATAAAAATACATAATAAGCATAATACAGTCCCTACGCACTCCTGCACGCGCTCTCCGCTCTTCCTCTGTCCCCTCCCTCGTTTCTCCTGCTCACTTAACCGCCTTTGACCCTTCTCCCTCGCTGCCCCCCATGCCTGGAACTCCCACCCTACCCACATCTGCCTTGCCCCCTCCTCAAGACCCACCCTCCTCAAGATCCACTTTTTCGTCGCTGCCTTTCCCATTGCCTGCTAGTCGTTCCCCATGTACTTACTGTCTGCCCTCCTCTGCAGACTGCTGCAACCAACCTGATTGTAACCAAGCCAAGCACACGCACCTGAGACTTCGCATCCACTTGAATGTTTGTCTGTCTTCTCCCCCGTCTCTCCCGCTGTCCCCTCTCCCCGTCTCCCCCTCCTTGTCTTTTAGATTGTAAGCCACAGGCAGGGATCGCGTCTATTTCTGTGTTCTGTACAGCGCCAGGCACATGGCTGGCGCTATATAAATGTTTATAATAATAATAGCATAAAATCATTACAATTTCAACATGACCACCCCCCAAAACATCAACCCTATGTAACTGTACAATAGACTACGACCCTCGCAACAACAGCTAATATATCGTCCTTCATTCCAGCAGTCCTCTGATAAATACACGCAGGCAATATCAGAGGCCCTGCCCTACCACTTCACACCTCCACCCTGCTGCCACCAGGGGGAGGTCCCTTCTCCACCTCAACCCCTCCGCTCTCACCAGGGTGGGGAGAGCCTGCTCCTAAACAAAAACACATATCCCTCCCCTTCTGTCCAAATACTAATTACCCCAGTGCCAGGTCCTGCAACGGGGGGTTGAGCCCCATACCTCCCCCCGCCAAATTATCTAAAAAAAAGGGGGGGGGTTAAACACAACCAACCCCCAAGTCCATTACCAATTTCCTCCCCTGACTCAGCAAACTTCTCTGGGGCCCACTACCACCGATCTCATCACCACCAGCCCGCTCATTACTGCTGCTGTCTCTAACCATCTCAGCACCCGCTAGACCTGGAGCACGGGTGCTTGATGCTCCATGGATGTTCCCACTTTGACCCTTAGAACCACAGGTTTGGAAGGGACGCCCAGGGTCTTGTCTCCGCCTTGATATGTTTCCCTTCTGCTTGGTCCTTCTCCCCTCCCCTGGACACCTGGTCCTCTTAGTCCTAGTGGGGCCCAGTCTGGCCCTGCTGCTCTCGCCACTGCCACCGCCTGCCGTCAGGTCTGTTGTTGGGGGGGAGGAGAGAAGATGTTCCCCTTTATGCACCAGTCCGCTGGCTACCTTTGGCCTCTCCTTGCTGCCCAGTCCCGCTGTTTCCAGCTTTTTGGCAGTGGCGTCAGCGGACACCCCAAGGCCCTCCACAGATCTTCTGAGCCCTTCCCAACTCCAGCACCAACGTCCTCCCAGCTGAAGGGCTGCCGAAGCAACAGAAGGCAACAGGCGTGGCTACATTCGCCACACCCCCGCCAACAGCCGACACCCTTTGGTGTCGCCCTTCGGCTGGTGCCCAAGGGCTCCAGCCCTGGTATAAATACCTGAAGGGGAGAAAGCGAGCCAATGAGCTCTTCAATAGCCAAGGGTAGCTCTCCCAAGGGCAGCTCTTCCTGTACCAGCTCTTGTCCCAGCTGCACCCACTCAACCCCCCAAGGGCTCCAGCCCTGGTGTAAATACCTTTGGCTTCCAGGTCCAGTCCTTGCTCCAGTCGCCAGTCCCGCCGAAGCACGGCCCCACTGTGGTTGCAATGAGAGCCCTTTCCACGAGAGATGGGGGAAATCCTTCTGCTCGTTATCACACTCCAGACCTTTCTTTCCACTGCTGAGCAGAACCTGAGAACAATCCAACAGACCCAAGCCTACTACTGGTGTGGAGTGATGTCAACGCACAAAAAGGCTCTTGCTTGCTCTGTAGCCAGAGGCCAGAATAGTGGAGTGTTCCATACCATAGAGGCGGATCTTGCTTCAGCACCATACACATGCCTACCTCCGCTGACAATAGACCATGCTGGGGAGAATCGAAGCCGTGCCAAAGTAGCTGATGCATGCAAAGAGGTACTTGTTGGGAGATATGGCTTCAATCGCTGACGCCATGTGCAGGGCTGTACCCACTGAGAGACTTGTCTGGGTGAAGGAGAAAAGCACAGTCTGGTGGGAGAACATGCTGCCCTTGTGGGGAGACACCAAGTACGTCATAAACTTCAGGATGCCCCATCGACTGCTCCTGCAGGTAGCCAAGATCCTCAGGCCATGACTGGAGAAACAGAATGATTATGTGATTGCCCATCCCTGTGGAGAAGCGTGTTGCCATAGCCATCTGGAAGCTTGCCATTCTAGACTCCTGTTACTCTATCACCCAGCAATTTTACTTTGGAATCTCCATGATGGGCACCATACTAGTGGAAGTTTCCACAGCGATTTTGGAAATGTTGCTGGGCCGGATGGTGCAGTTAGCTAATCCTATAGAGGCAATGGAGGGTTTTCAGCGGGAGAGGTTCCCAAACTATATAGATATCACCATTGTCTGCCTACCTCATAGCAAGGATGATTACCTGAACTGGAAGTGATTTTTCTCCATAGTTCTCCAGGCTGTAGGGGATCACTGTGCCAAGTTCGTGGATGTGCTGGTTGGGTGGTGACCTTCAGGGAAAAGAACCATGAAGATGTGGTGATGGCCAGAAACCCAACATACTACTAGGTATCCTTCCTTAGTCCATCTAGCCTAGGACAAGAGGTAATGGGTTTACATTGCAGAAAGGCAGCTCTCTTGACATATGGTGGTTGAGTGGTTAAGGCACACAGCTAACATCCTTGGGAAGTTGTGGACTCAAGTCCTGCTTGCTTTTACATTGGATGGTTGCCCCCAGCTTACTCAGTTGTGAATGCTGGTCACATCACTCCCTTGTGCACCATACACCATAAACTGTTGTGTCACACAAGCCTGATGGGGCACATTCACTGGGGTGGATTTTGACAATAGACGTAGGCCGAACATGAGGAAAAACTTGCTATCTGTAGGAACTGTTGGGCAATGGAATAAGCTACTGAGGGAAGCTGTGGGATCCTCTTCATTGGAGCTTTTGTAGAAGAGGTTGAATATATATCAGGGATTCAAATTGAAGGTCGAGGGCCAGGTTATTGGATATGGGGTCAAAGTCTGGAACTGGGATGACAGCTGGAAGTAGAGGTGGGACTCGGGGAGGAACAGTGGATACCGGATTTACCTTTATCAGATCTCCCCGATACCAGATTTACCAGTATCAGCATACCACTTCTTTAACATTGGCCAGTTTACCAGATTTTTTACATTGCAGCCACTGAATTCAATGGGCACGATGTAAAAAATCCGGTAAACCAACCAATGTTAAAAATCCAATATACTGATACCAGTGTTACTGGTTTTAACGGATTAATCAGATACTGCCCATTATCGGCAGTATCAGAATAATCCGATACCGGTAGTCCTACCCCTAGCTGGAAGGTTAAAGGTGGAGATTAATCCACATTGAGAGTCAGGAACCTGAGGTCAGATATCCAAGCTGGGGTTGAGACAGGGAGCCAAAGCCTAACCAGTATCAAAAGTTGGTGGCCAATAGCTGGGATTAGGTCTAAGGCAGACAGTCAAGTCAGCAGAGTAAAGGCAGGACTGGTGGCAAAGGCAGGGCTGGGAGCACAGAGCCCTCAACCCTCCAGGTAGCACATACACTTCACACTTCCTACTTCCTTTACACAGACATGGCTGCCAGTAGTGAGCAGGCCTTGCCAGCCAATTGGACACCAGAACTACTGGAACAGAGAGCAGTGCTAATCCTGAAGGGCCTGGCTTGCAGACAGTTCTCTCAGTGGTGAAGAGCTAGAGCATCTGTCCAAAGCACCCCCACAGGGTCTGACAAAGATGATTTCATTCTGTGAACCCCAACCTTTTTTGCCTTTCTAACTTTATTTTGAAAAATATCCCGTGACCCAAGAAGTAGCAAAGTGTATCAAATATTAATCGGGATCAGGACCTCATCAACAGATGGCATGACATCAGTTGGGGTCTCAACCCACTGTCTGGAAATCTCTGATTGAGCTATAATGAATCCTGCCTCAGTGTAGGGGATAGGTCTGGTGATCCTCAAGGTCCTTCCAGCTGTAGGAGTCTATGATCAGAGGCCAGTGGCTGTAGGGTACCAGCTGCCCCATCCCTCAGCTCCCATGACAGGTCTGAAGAGGAGTCTGGCTTAGCTGTGGAAGGCACGCTGCCTCATGTAACGAGTCTGTCCCCTATTTAAAGGTAGAGAATAGAAAGAATGCTTGACCTGGAAGTGGAGACTCTGTCTCCACAGGCCTCCATAGCCCCGCTGCTCGGCATTGTTGGAATCGTAGTACACTGTGTGAAAAAGGTGACCCATGAAGGCCTGCAGTTGCCAGAGGCAGGGAAACACTCAACAAGGAGGCTGGTAAATAATGTTCCAGCTGCAATCATTTTCTGGCTCTTCTCATTACCAGAGGTAGCAAAGTTAGCTAAACTGCTTTGTGCTTTATCTCCTCCTGCAGCTGCTGCTACTGCTGTTTGTTTATAGCAGGCACTTTCACTGTGTGCATTTCTTACAGGCTACTCTATGCCAAACAAAACTAAGCGGACAACAGAAGCTGAACAACATGGTTAGTCGGGTTTTTCCCCTCTGGCAAGGGCCTTTTATTTTCCCTTTGACTGAGGCACTGGGGGGAGGGGAGGGAGTGCAAGAACTACTCACAGTTACTTTTTACTGATCTTTGAGGCTTCTTGTAAACATCATCACCTGTAAATAAAACCATACACCCGTGCTGTGTTTTATACAGGCAGAGTGGGCAATTCTTATACTTACAGATGAGAAATAATCCAAGTGGAATTTATTTATCAGACGCTTTCATCCTTCCTGCTTACAAAGTGTCTGGGAGCCAGCTACCATTTTCTAGAACGCATGCATAATTCAAAATTATTTACTGAATGATTTCTGTGAATAATTCTCACTCTGTAGATTCCTCATGGGCAGTTTGCCAGGAGCATCAGATGTTGGTTTTTGATTAAATGCATAGGTCACAGTGTGTTTCTGGTACCTTACTGGATGAGTATTACTCTACAAGTAGTCCATACAGCAAGCACCCAAACTAACAAACCCCATTTAAAAGGACTCTGTTCACTGGGATTTTTAAATTGATGACATCAATCCAATGGGCTCTCCTTGGTTCATTGTGGTGGGGTGTAATGTTCAATGTAAGTCAAGGGGCCATATCTTCCTTCCTATTGCTATGATATTGTAGGTCCCAACTTACCTTTGGACCTTCTGCCCTGCAAGTACGGTTACCAGTAGAGTTGAAACAGTTAATAAATAATAATATTTTTATTTTTATCGACCAAATGTGCTCAGAACATTTTACAAAAATCCACACAATAGAAATATAATAAAACAATGCAAAATCTATTTTAAACCAATCTAAAAGGGGCAGGAAATGTGGGAAGACATAATACCTTAATGGGAACTAGCAGGGGATCCTAAAAGCTCCTGGAGAATAAAAAAAAAAAAATCAGGTGCTTTTTGAAGGAGAGGAGAAAGGGACTGAGATGAATAGTTCTATAAACTGCCATTAATAACAAAAATTCAAGATATTTGATTGGCAAGTGCATACTGTAGCAATTGACTAATTAACCAAAATACCCATTAATACTGCTTTACCATTACTGCTGGTTCATTGTTTTTCTGCATTCAGTTATTTCTGGTTTACTTCCAGGCCAATAGCAGATTTGAATTGGGTATCCAATGGGAAAGTGAGGTAAACTTGAAAGCAGGGGCTGGGGGGAAACAAGAAAGGAATTATGGGAAAACAGAACTAGCTGTCAACAGCATAAAGCAGTAATTCAGTTAAACCATTTAATGAACTGTTACTGCTTGGTAACCAATAATTATTGGTTCTGTTACCACAAATCTGCTGGTTACCAATATCCGTGCAGATAACCATTTCAGCTCTAGCATTCGCATCCCTCCTGGCTTTTACCCACAGGGGGTAGGACTACATCAGCAGGGTTAGGGGCAAAAGGGCTGTGTCACCCTTTTCTGATGCGCCCCTGCCCCTTATGTAGCATTGTGACATCATGGCACTCAATAGGGGCGCAGCCACATTGGAAAGGGGGCAGGAAAGTCCTTATGACCTTCTCCTTTTCGGACATGGTTGCCCCTGCCACTCCTGGAAGCTGCCATTTCCCTGGGATACTAGGGGGTGCCTCTGGCTGATTTGAAAAAAACTGGGGCTTACCCTGGAGCCTGTGCATTTTTTTGACCCAGAGCCTCCAGGAAAAACCTGGAGAGATGGCAACCCTACCTACAACAGGCATTCCTAAGCCATCCATGCTGAGGTGAGTACTCAAGGGGTTTGATCCTTTTAGGAGGTTTAATTAACCCCAGTGTTAATAGCTGACCGGCCTAGCTGGAAGCAGGGGGGCAACCAGCTGGGTGAAAGGGCTACAAAAGGCTGAGCATGAAGCTCAGTAGGGGGACCAGGAAATGCTGGAAGTTCTAACCCAGGGGCTTGCCTAATGCAGACCCTGGGGCTGGCTAGCCAAGGGGCTAGGAGATCTAGGCCGAAGAAGTGCCCAGGGTAGAGGCTCAAAGGAAGTGACCTGAGATTTGTTAGAGGGGTGTATGGCACATTTGGCACTGGAAATAAACCGACACGGTGGTGAAGAGAAAGTAAGTCCAGTCTGCTTTGTAACTGCCTGTGGGATGGAAGGGTCCTGAAGCTGCAACAGCTTATATTAGGCAGTCCCAAGGGTTAAAGGCCCATTTATCCAGTTTAGAGCATGAGGGATCAAATGAAATCCATAGCAACCACAGCACCATGGATAAGGACTCCATAACAACCAGGCCAGGTGACAATGCTCGACGGAGACCAATGGGATTTGGGGGATACCAAGTAGTTTTCCCCATTAAATGGGCCTGTCATAACAAAATGTGGGGAGGTCCTGCTGTGCTCCAGTATTTGCTTAGAAAGAGCTGCTTGGTTGAGCATTCCTGCCAATACACTCACTCATTAAAATATTTCCACAAATAGAGCAAAGGAGCAGAATGAAAAGTTCTAAACCAATTATGTTAAGAACATGAATGAACGTTATGTGGATTTCCTTCCCCCACCCCCAATATCTGCCCACTTTTAATTACAGAGACCTGCGATGATGCTCTATTCAGTTAGAAAGAATATTTATTTAAATCAGTTATCAATCTATATCAAATTGCTTTTATTGCAATCATGTCTAGAGACCCCCATACCAAGATCAGGGCCCTGTTGTGCTGGGTACTGCACACATGCACAGTGAGAGAGCGCGAGAAAGGTTAGAAAGGAAACGGAGGCAGAGAGGTTTACTCACCATCACACAGTAGTGTCAGTGGCATGAACAAGAAAATTGTCACCAGGGTTGCCACCTCACTGGATTTCACCCAGAGTGTCCAGATTTTGACCCCCTCTCTCAGGGTTAGCTAGGGGTGCACATGGATAACCCAGGAATCTGGGCTCTGAGGGAGGCAGGGGACAGCTTCATCAGAAAAGGGGTGGCCCATAAGGACTTTCCTGCTCTTTTTTCTGTTAAGGTCCTCCCCTGTTGGCGTGCCATGTTGTCATGATGCTCTGCAAGGGTGGGGCTACATAAGAAAGGGAGTGTGACAGCCCCCTTTGCCCCTGACATGGTCCTGCCTAGGGTTGCCACCTATGCAGATTTTTAAGGAACACTATGAAAAATGCATGTTGCAGGGCCTGCATTAGTGCCTTCAGCACCAATGCAGCCCCTGCAACATGCATTTTTCATAAGTGTTCCTTAAACATTTGCATAGGTGGCAACAAGTGCTGCCCCCTCCATATTTCCTTCTGGAGGGAGATGCCAAACCTAGTTGCATCCTCCAAATGCATACTGCAGTGTTCTAACCACTGGATCATACTGCTGCATATCATCAATCTCCCCCTCTCTACTGGATCATTTCCATTGGCTTTCAAACACGCCACCGTCTTCCCTATCCTCTACGTGAACGCATTCAGCACAAGCTCCTGGTCTTCACCTTCGAGGCTCTTCATGGCCTTGCTCCCCCATATCTTTCTGCTCTTGTATCCTGCCACATTCCTGCCTGAGAGCTTAACTTCACCTCTGCCCCCACCTTCGTCTGCTCGCAGCCCCCTTGCTCCTCTAAATGTCTGTGACCCTCCCTTGATGCCCCTCATGCCTGGAACTTCCTCCCTGGATATGTTCACCCTGTTCCCTCCCTCCCAAGTTTCAAATCCCTCCTGAAACCCACCTCTTCTGTCAGGCCTTCCTAGCTTGTTATCAGTGAAACTGTCTTCTACCCCCTCACATTGGGCATTTTTACACACACCTTAAAGTGCTGGTCTTTCAATGTTCTGGGTTTACAAGTCCACAAGTAA
>QEPC01005108.1:1347198-1360775 GCA_003113815.1 Sphenodon punctatus
AGAAGAGGAGAGAGAGGGGGTAGAAAGATAGAGTTGGGTGTCATCAGCATAGAGATGATATTGGAATCCATGGGAAGCAATAATTTTGCCAAGGGACAGGGTGTAAATAGAGAAGAGGAGAGGGCCAAGGACAGAGCCTTGGGGGACCCCAACCGAAAGGGGGAGGGAGGAGGAGGTCGACCCAGGGAGCGAGACTGTAAAGGAGCGGTCAGAGAGGTAGGAGGAGAACCAGTCAAGGACAGAGCCGCGGAAGCCCAAAGAGTAAAGCAAGTCCAATAGGAGCGAGTGGTCTCAACTCCCAGCACCTTTTCCCTTAAGGGGCAGGCGGCAGCCGCAAGCCACCCTGCTACAGGCACCACCGCCACACACAGCTGCTACCCACAGGCAAAAAGACTAATTAGAAAGCCAAGTTTTCAAAGTACGTCCTGACACTCAAGCCAGGGTGAACATTGTTAGATCAAGAAGGGAAGCAAGTTCCAGAGAAGAAAGTCCTCCAGGGAAAGAGCACAGGCCCAGGATCCCACAGTTCAAGTTTAGGGGTTAACAGCAGAATCTGGCCAGTCACATGAGCAACTAAATTGGTTAACTCGCCTTTACCTCAGTACCGTTCACACATCAAGTGATGGTATTTAGGAACCAGAGGCAAAGTATGTAGTCTGGAATAATCAGGATGAGGTAATCCCCTTCCTTTTCTAAACCGAAGTACCTTGTAATGTGAATTCTTTCCGCCTGGCCTTTGGGGAGGGGGAAGAGGGAGGGTGGAGTGGGTTGTTAGATGGGGTATTATTACTGCTTTTATGTATTATTGTTTTAAACTGTTTTCAGATGTTTTATGTGTTTTATTGTTGTACGCCACCCCGAGCTGCCTGTGGCAGGAGGGGGCAGCATAAAAGCTGAATGAATAAATATTTTACTTGTGAGCACGGTATAGAAATCTATCCCAGGCTGCAGGGAGATGGCCACTGGAGGCAGATGGCAGTGGTATTAAATCGGTTTAAGAATGTAGTGTGAACGATACTAAAGTTACTAAAACCTGAATAAATCGGATTTGCTTTGTATGTATGGCAGTGCAGGGAGACAGGCAAGTCCCACAAACTGAGGCCCCAAACCAAATGACTGTCCATCTGAAGGTCTGTTACCTGTGGGACTGTACTACAAAACCCAGGGTAAAAAGGCAACCCCTGAGGTCAAGAGCTTCAATTCTAACCAGACTAAGCAGACGGAGTGGGGGGGAGGAGGATCAAGAAGATAAACTTGCCCAAGATCCCTGGGCTACAAAGGCTTTGGGGGGCAGGGATTGTCTTTGTGCAATGCCAGCAGGGTCGCATGCATGCCGGGAGCAGGCTAGTCAGAGTCAAAATGCAAGTAATGAACACCTACCACCCAGTTTTCCTGACTGAGTCCCGTTTCAGTGTTGTTCCCCATTAAAGTCACCTTGACTTTCAAGGTCTAAGACAGGGGTGGGCAAAGTTCCCAAGCCCAAGAACCACATACCAAACTTTTAATATCCCCAAGAGCTGCAACACACATTACATGAATCGGTTTCCCCCAATCCCAGGGATGGGTCAGCACTGCTTTCCCCAGCTCCCCTCACATCAAAGTGTTGGCTCATGGGTGATTGGTGGGTTCACTTCTGGCAGCAGCAATTGCAGCACAGGGCATGCTCCCCCTGCTCCCCCAGCCTTCATGAGGCTCCAGTGGCCAAAATGGTGGCTTGCAAGGAGGGCGTTGCATGGACACGGATGCCTCCAGAAAGCCACTTCTGGTGAGAGCCACCATACAGGTGCCTGAGAGCTGCAGGTGCCTCCCAAGCCACCATTTGCCCACTTTGGGTCTAAGAGATGGGGAATGTGCCACACTCAACTGGCTTTCCATCTGGACTGAAATCCAGGAGCTGTTTCTAAAGAGCCAAGCAGAACAGATCCTATGACCCATGGAAAATCCTTTTCCATTTCTTCTGCATTACCAGACATCCTCTTGGATGCCTGTTAAGGCTACGCACAGCAATCAAAAGCCCTGCCTTTTGAATTTGCCAAGGGTGAGTGCTATGGCACCTTACCACCATCCCCACATTTCAGTTTACCAGTTTTAATCTGCGGTGGGAATTGCCCCATCTCCTGCTAGCAATCCCAGGATACTGTGCTGCTTTTTTCATGGTGCACTGTGGGGTGTAGGGCTTTAGTTATGGGAATTGTCCTTTCAAACATCTTGAGAAATGCACAAGGAGGAAATGGCACAATTGTTAAACCTTGATTTGCGTCCTAATGCTTGCAGGTTATTTGTACATGACAAGGCAACTTGCAAATCTAATCCCTTCACACAGTTAAAAACAAAATGCAGGGCAAACAGGTTTTTGCAAGGTTTGAGAATGCATCTAGAGTCACTGTGAACTAGTTTAAGAGGCCATAGACAACACCGGTTAATAACGCTTTAACAATGTATCACTGGTTCTTGTAGTCACTTGTAAATATTGATAAAGACAGAGATGTACACTTGTAAAGCTTCCACGCATGTGCGTGTAATGAATGATATAAGCTGTTCCAGCCCCAGATTCATCAACACAATCTTTGGAAGCAGATCTATTGGTCATACCAACTAAACCAAAGAAATGAGGTTTGGGGAGGGGAATCGATCCTACACCTAGAGCAACAGCAGAAATATTTGACTGTTACCCTGCACAAAGTATATACTTAGAAATGCACTAGCAACTGAGATGACACATGCCATATGAGAATGTGTGAGCCCCATCCACCGTAGCTCAGGGGTGGGGAACCTGGCTCTGGCCCACAGGCGTAAGCCAGCCCACAACTGTTTTTATTTGGTCCCTTTAAGTGCTGACAAAGTGAGCTATGGGGTAGGGGACAGAGATTTATTCTATAATTTATTCTTTAACTTATATCCTGCTTCCTCCTGCTCAAGGCAGTTCGGGGCAGCTCACAATGCATAAGTTAAAAACCAATAAAAGCAATATACAAAAAGAGAGTATACAAATAATAAATACAAGATAAAAATACACAGCAGTTGGAGCTAAAAGGAATCCCACCCCACGCCCTTCCCAAATTCCCCACCCATCACCCATCTCCCTCACCAAAGGCCTGGCAGAACAGCCAGGTTTTACATTCTCAGAGGAAAGAGGGAAGGTCTGGGGCCAGCCGGGCCTCCTCCAGGAGGGAATTCCACAGCCTTGGTGTGGCCACCGAGAACGCCCTCCCCATCGTCGCCACCTGAGAGACTTGGAGGACCTCGAGAAGGGCGTTCCCATTTGACCACAGGGGGCGATCCAGAATCCGGGGGGGGTGCTTTATAGAGGTAAGAAGCAACACCTTGAATCTGGCCCAGAAGACTATCGGCAGCCAGTGCAGCACACGGAGCACTGGTATAATGTGCTCGCGATGACCTGTCCCCGTAAGGAGGCGGGCTGCTGTATTCTGCACCAGCTGCAGCCTCTGAATCATCACTAGGGGTAGCCCCACATAGAGCACATTGCAATAGTCCAGTCTTGAGGTGATGAAAGCATGGATGACAGTGGCCGGTCCCAAGTCTGAGATACATGTCTGAAGCCGCCGCATCAAGTGCAGTTGACAAAACATGCTCCTCGCCACAGCCTCCACCTGAGCATCCAGGCGATGCTGCAAGTTGAGGAGCACCCCCAGACTACGGACCTGATGGACCAACAGGGGATGGACTCCATCAGTGTTGGAGGCCACCAACCCCTCAGCCCCTCCCACCAACATCTCCTCCATCTTGTCAGGATTCAGCTTCAGACTGCTCACCCACATCCAGTCCCCTGCAGCCGTCAAACACAGAGTAAGCACCAAGACTGCCTGGCCTGGATCAGTTGAAAAAAGAGGTAAAGTTGGATATCATCAGCATACTGATGACACCAAACCCCAAACCCTCTCACAACCTCACTCAAAGGCTGCATGTACACATTGAATAGGAGAGGGGACAGAATAGAACATCACGGCACTCCACACGTAAGGCCCTGGGGAGACAAAAAACAGTCCCCCAGCACCACACGCTGAGTTGTCCTGGCCAGGAAGGAATGGAACCATTCAAGAACAATTCCGCCCACCCTGGCTTGGTTCCACAAGTGAGTCACCAACATCTCATGATCAACCATGTCAAAAGCAGCTGAAAGATCTAACAGGATCAGAAGGTTTGAATGGCCCTGATCCAACTCATGGCGGAGGTCATCGACCAAAGCCATAAGTGCAGTCTCAGTGCCATTGCCCAGACGGAAGGCGGACTTCGAGGGATCCAGAAAACTGATGTGGTCCAAATGCCCCTGAAGTTGCTAAGCCACCGCCCGTTCAATAACCTTCCCTAAAAAGGGAAGTTTAGAAAATGGACGATAGCTGGCAAGAGAGTCAATGTCAAGGGATGGTTTCTTGAGCAGAGGTCATATTAACTACAGTCTCCATGAGGCAACCAGGCACTCTGCCCTCCCTAAGGGAGGCACTAACCACCCCCACCAGCGACGGCCTGTCTCCTGGCTTGCCTTAACCAGCCAGGATGGACACGGGTCCAGTTCGCAAAAGGTAGCCCTAACTGCTCCAACGACATCCCTCGCATCAGTAGGCGACCACCCACTGAAATTGATCCCATAAAACAGGACAGGATGGGGCTTCCATTACCTATGGTTCTCCTATCGCATCAATCGTGGCGTCGAAGTCATGGTGGCTACGAGTGATTTTACAAACAGGTCACAGCGAGCACTGGAAGATTCCAGTTCCAGGCGGAGGGAGGCTGGACTGACCAGCCCCCTCACCACTCAGAAAAGCTCAGTTGGACGTGACTTTGAGCATGCTACGAGAGCAGTAAAGAACTCCTTCTTTGCTGCCCGCACAGTCACTGCATAGAGTTTTAAACTAATTCTATGTTGCAATCTGTCGGCTTCAGCACAAGTATGGTGCCACCATCATATGGCACCACAGAGATGAAGGCATGTGCTCAAGGGTAGGGGATGGATCCATGGCACAAATCCATGACTAAACTAAACAACTGCTTAACTGAGTCAGACCAATGGTCCATCTTAGCCCAGTATTGTCACAACCTGACATGGCAGCAGGGGTTTCAAATTTGGGTCCAAATCCAGTTCTTCCAGGGTCTCTGGCAGAGGCCATCTCGGTGTGCTACCTGAGACCCCTCCCAAGCCCCTAGCAGAGGCCTCCCCCAGGCGTGCTACCATGGATCCTGAGGTGGAGATGCTGGGGATTGAACCTGGGACCTTATACATGCAAAGCACGCGCTCTTACCACTTGAGCTGGGGCCCTTCCCTTCCTTCCCTCATCCCGAGCACAGTCCTTAAGCACCCCCAGCCCCTATCCGTATTAGTTTTCAAAGAGGCCTGTGGTATTAGGAAAAGGTTCCCCAGCCCTGACATAGACTTTATGCACTGCAAGGTCACTTGTTGGCTAGAACTTCAATGCCCATTGTATTGCATGGCATGGCATGATATTGCCTGCCATGTTGGTCTTTGCAATGTGCCCATGGGAATGTTATCCCAGTACCATTCCTGGTATTTCTCACTAAGATAATAAAATGGACCCTGCAGTCACTGGGCAGTCGGGTCCTACTTGCATGAGATGAAATCTCCTTGTGTTCATAGCAAACCTAGGATTTAAATGTTAGATTAAATGTATTTCCATATGGAAATTGGGCACTGAAATAAGAAATCAGTCACAGCTCAAGACCTCAGGATTCAAGGGATGGGGCCTTATTACTGGCATATGTTGTTATTATTTATTTCACAGTAACTCACAACTAGAGTCACCACCCCCATATTGTGCTCGGTGCTGTACATGCACATAGTAAAACACTGTTCATGCTCCAAATGAGTTACTAAAATTCAAGATCAAGGCTGGAAAATCAACAGTCATCTTAAATTTGCATATTAAGAAAAATACAGTAGGATAGTATAAACTGAAATGATGTAAACTGATGTAGTTCTGGCCCAATTCTGGCCCATGGGCCTTGGGAAATTACATTGCCCAGCATGCACACCTGTAGGCTGATGATCGATGTCATGAAACCCTGGAGTCATGCAGGAGGTCAGATTAGTTATGTAGTTCACACACACAGATGCACACGTATGCATAATTCCCAGGATCTGGTTACAGATTCCGTTTAATGGACTGGATTGCCATTCACTAATTAATATGGTTTCATGGACCAGCTGTGGATCAATTACCATGGCTTCATAGAGCACTAGTGGTTCATGGACCACAGCATGGGAATCATTGTGTTACTGTCAGGGAAACATCTAGAGACTCCAACCCCAGCGGATACAGTCACAGCAACAGACAGTCACTAACCCCAAAAGCTAACATCCTAAATAGGTAAGAAATATGAGGGATTGCGGGGGGAGGGAAGGCAGAGAGAGGGAAAATGATTTAATCACCATAAAAATTTGGTACCCCTCTGTCTTCCCCTTTTAAATGGCTTTTAAATGGATTTTATATTGTTTTATATTGCTGTATTTTATGTTTGTGAAGCACTCCAAGCACCATTTGGCAGAGGGGTGGGGTAGAGGGAGAGAGAAAAAGAGAAGGGTATGAGGCATTATAAAATTATTTATTATTAATTATTATTATTATTATTATTATAGTTAAGGATGGAATTCAGGGAACTTGAACAGGGGGGGAAATGGAGAGGTTTCCATGAAAAGTTTGATTTAGAATATCCAATAAGCCTTAAAATAAACCAGAGACCCCATTGTTAAGTTAACATTTCAGCATTTGCATGTTTATTGATTAGCCAGGGCAAAAATGTAAATGAAGCCGATGAAGGGACGGGTGACAATAAATCAATGGCTCTTTATTGAGGTTACTTGATAAAGTGTAATGAAATTTTCACTTGGGCAGAGAGCTTACCAGCCAGAAGTTAACTCAATAGCAGTCTTTCTTCCAAACTGGTAGGCACTTTCCCTTCCCTGCAACATGTGGGATTTATATGGCAATCTACAAGGGGTGTGTGTGTGTGTCTTTAAGTGATGGATTCCAGAGAGCTTTCCCTGTTTGCTTTGTTAAACCCATCAGCTCTGTTTGCAGCATGCACTGGTGGAGAGACCAGGCATGCGGCAGTCAGATGGTCCTGAGTTTTAATCCTAGTGCTGCCACTGCCATATTGTGTGGCCTTAAGCAAGTTACTTTGTCTTGCTCAGACCACCTGTAAAATGGGCATGATACTGCTTCCTGGGGTGTTAGGTGGATTAATAAATGAAGTTTGAGTGTGTAAAGCTCTAGATAGTGCTAGTAATGACTGCATATCATTACCAGCACTCTGCTCTTTAGGTGGAAGCCACGTAGATGCAACTGGATGTCCACTGCACCACCATGATTCGGCTGGTTTTCTCGGTGTGATAGTCATTAGTTTTTTTTAATTGCTTTTTAAAGAGCTCCTTTGTTGTTGTTGTTATTGTTGAGGAGGAGGAAGAGGCTCCACACTTTGCTTGGAAACAATGCCACCCCCACCCCCTTCACTGTTCTCTACTGAAAAGAGAGGGAACACTTCAGCCCAGCAGGCTGTATAGAAGCTGCTGTAGCCCACCTCTCTCCCGCCAAGGAGACCGGTCATGGATGACCTGCATCCTGGCTCTGTATCTCCGTACAGGGGCAGAGTAGGGGCAGTCTCTTATGTATATGGAGTAAAGAGGGGGGTTTCTGGAGCATGTGAGGAGGGGTCAGTCTGTGTGAGTAGGGTGTGCATTGTGGGGAGGGGCTGGATGTGTGTGGGGTGACGAGGGGCTGTTGCTGGAGTATGTGGTGAGGAGGCTGTTTTTGTGTATGTTATTTATTGCCTATTTTTGAAGATGAGGTGTATGTGGAATTCTTTTCTGTGTATTGCCGTGGTAGTATAGGGTTGGGACAAAGAAAGTGTGTTTATTGCTGGGAGTTTGCATCCTAGGAAGTAAATTTGCATAAATATTGCATTATGCAAATAATACAATTATGCAAACTTTATGCTTGTGGTGAACTTATAGAATTTGACTTCCCAGGCTGCAGAATTCAGGATTTTTGGGTGCAGTGAACACAGGTCCTTGAGTATAACCCAACATACACAGCTGTGGTGGCTGGTTTCTAGCAACTTAGGAGCACAACTGCAGTGAGCTCCATAAGGGGATTGTTAGAGATTAGTCACTGGGTCTGACTTACTACTGGGAAGCATAAGGGTGGCTGGGTTCCACATGTCATACTTGCCATGGAAAGAGCTGTTTTTGTGTATTCACAAACACAGGTATGGTTCCCTACAGCGGCTGCTGTGCAAATACCTAAATACAAGTTTGGATGCATAACAAAACTGGGGCAGCCCAGCAGCTGCTTTGTGAACACACAAAAAAAGCCTTTGCATTTCTGCTGTGAGTAGACTACGTGTGAGCGGCTGCTTGTTGGAAATCAGCCCCATAGCGGTGTTTGTGAGAGCACAAAAATACAGGTCTGGTTACATGCCAAAACATGGGCAACTCTTCCTGAAAAACTGGAGCTACTGCCCATGTTTACGGTTCTCATGTAGCCAACTTAGTGTGTGAACAGCACCCTACTCTCTTCCCACAGCGGCACTGGTCTTTACACTGGACCTACTGTAGGGGAACCAAGTGGAGGCTGGTGCTTTAGGGCAACATTCAGTGCTCAGGGGCGTTGGGGTCCAAATATTTATGAGGGGAAGGAGGGATAGAGACTAATTTAGCTTTGGATACACATCCCCTTTAGTCACACTGATTACACGAAAACCCCGAGGCAATTAACACAAAGGGGAGCCTCTCCATTCAGCCTATAAAGTCCACAAGTTGCAGTATTCCCTCCAATCCGCCTTACAAGGCAGTTTTACCCTCCATCAGGGAAAGGAGGCGATAAGAGTGAGAATTGACTTCTCAGGAATCAGAGTCTGTGCCTTTGTCTTAGCAGCAGCAGCAGCTGTTTGCTGAGCAAGGAACTATTTCTGGTGCTCCATGTGTGAACCCATTCACAAGGTGATGCTGCAGCCAGAAAATGAGACCAAAATTGGGGAGAGGGAGGAGAGAAGCCTACCCCCCCACCCCCCAAGAAGCTCATCTTCCTGTTCCTACCCTACTTTGCTTTCTCCTTCTTGAGCACTGGAAGGAGAGCTCCTTCTCCTCTCTTCCTCTGGCTGTTTTATGCAGGTGGCCTCAGTGGCCTCAAGACCCCTCACCTCGAGTATGGTACAACCTTTCTCCTACAGCAGCGAAGTCCTGCTATCACACAGCCATCCCTAAGGCTCCCGCCGTTCAGAGGCTCCTCGGGCCAACATCAAGGAAAGGAGCCTAGGAAGAGTCTTAGGGGTGGTAGCACAGTGGCAGGATGCCTCTGATGCTAGGTTGGTGGGTGCCACTATCACTCCTGAGAGGATGGTTCTTGGGTCCTGGGGCAGGCACGTCTGTGTGGCCCTGCTCCCTGTCTTTTCTGCCCTGCCCCCACCCCTGCCCCTGCTCCCTGCCTTATCTATTGCCAGCCCTAAAATCCATTATGTTCTATGGAGCTGTGGGGTGTGAAATAAGGCATGTCCTTCAAAATAAGTGAAATCTGACAACTAAGCCAATGGGTGTTTCATCAATGTCTGTAGTAAGAACTGAGTTCAGGCCTGCAAAGTGCTTTTAAAAACCTCACAACGAGTTAGAGAGAAGGACACAGGTAAAATATTTGCTCACAGTAAATAGCAAATTTGCTTGACAAACTCCTCTTTGCTTGACATTCTGAAGCAGGAGCCAGAGGCTATGATGGAAGGGAATTCCCTTGAAGTACCTACCAGGTTGACAAAATCCTGGTAGCAGATCTTCCCCTCAGAATTATTGTCCGCCAGGGCCAGGAGCACTTCCAGTTTGTGTGGGTCCAGCTCAGAGCCATGCCTTTGGAGAAGGTTACGGAATCTCTCAGTGCTGATGTAGCCAGTGTTTTCAGGGTCAAACTGGAGAGAGAAAAGGACAAGAGGAATTGTTGGTTCAGGATTAAAACAGCACATGCATCTTGCCACCCCAAAAGCATCCACATTACACACAGGCCCAGGAGCAGTGACAGTTATTGTTCTGAGGTTGACCAGCCTCACAGTCCACCAGGAGGCGCTGTGAACCCCTCAGTCCCAACTCCCTGGACTGCAGGTCTCACAGAGATTCTAGCATGCATATATATAGCAGGAGGCCGGAACCTTGTTTTGTCTGGGGGCTGTGTTGGCATGGCACTGTAGAAAGATATGGGAGTGGACAGGGAGATCATGCTGAGACAATGCATGGCTGGATGGCCACTCAGCGAGGGTCTGGGTCATATATCTGTTTGTGAATCCTGCCCCTGAAGCAGCCCCTGCTCCAGCACAGCAAAGGTCATCCCTGTTGCCTTGAGCAGGCTTCCTCAGCACTTGAGGACTGGAACTGGATCCAGATATGAGAATTAGAAAAGGAGCAAACAAAAGACCAGCTGTGGGCCACATCTGGCCTGTGGGCTGGGGGGTTCCCATCCTTGGTCTATGGCATACAGCTCAGCAGGTCTAATTTGATCCTCCAAAAGGCATTGGGATGTTGCACACATGCATACACACGTGTGCACGCGCGCACACACACACACTCAAACATGCTACAGATGGCAACAGAGTAGGTCAGAGGACCAACTTCTACAGGGTGTGTGTGCATGTTTTTGGACCATACACAGGATTCTCTCTCAGGCTGGGAGTAAGTGATTTACTCTCAGCCTGAAGAAGCCCTGCATGGTCCGAAAGCTTGCACACTCTCACACCAACAGACGTTCATCCAAGGAAACACCATTTGAACTACTTTGTCTTCTTTTGGGACCAACATGGTGACTAAACTCTCTTTTGAGAACAGTAAAGACTGTCACCCAAAGAATGCTTGCTGCCTCTAAGGAGCACACCTCATATCGGTCAACATTTCAATCCACCAACACGGGATAAAAGCCCCAACCTCTCAGCCAATAAGCCCTGCCCCCGGCCCTTATGCATTCCCTCCCTCTCTCACACACACTTTCATTCACACTCAACCCAACCCCTCACACACAATCTCACTCATTCACACATTTTGACACACAGTTTCACTCACACATACGTGGCAGGGGGAAACTGGCTCTACTGGTAGCCTGACCGTGAGGAGAAATGGACAAGGCTGGCTTCAGCAGAGGTACTCTGGCCATGCAGGGGCAAAACCGGCTTCAGCAGCAGCCTGACTATATGGAGAGATGGGGAGGGGGCTGCCTGGTTGTGTATGGGATCTCAGCAGCAACCCCACACGGGCTCTCTAGTAGTGTATACATGCACAGTGGCTTTGAAGGAACATTTATTTCTGAGACATGCAAGTTCTCCTCTCTCAAGCCCCAGTTTTACTTTAAATTTGGAAGATTACAGAAATCAGGCAAATCCCCCCACCCTTTCCAAGCCTTTGCCACTGCAGTTGCCAAAGCATCTTCTCTACATCTCCTACTATGTGGAATAACAATCTTGTATTTTATTCTGCTAGTTTTCTATTTCATCTCAAATCTAAGCTGAAAGAAGATCCTTCTCCCTCCAGGCCCACAGCTAAAGGAAGGCAGGAGGCTCAGCCCCCTGATGAGATTTTACTTCCCCTGGTTTCTGCTAAGAAGCAATTCATAAATTGTCTTACACTGTTCAATAGAAGGAGTCTACAGACATGTGAGTTAGGCTACCCCTAATCTGCACAGGATGTGCATTGCCAGCTGGCTACAGCTTTACCAACTGCCTGCATGCAACACAGACGTAAATTACAGTGCAACCTCTTTACAACACACTATTTGGAAGCCATGCCTCACACCACGTTATAACCAAATTTGCTGGATAACAAAGATGCTTACCAGAGGCGTAGTTAGATTGGAATAGGCCCTGGTGCAGATGGAATATTCCCCACCCCCTCCCAGCAGCAGGGGACACAACTGTATCCGAGACCGTGGGGCCCAAGGCAGCTGTACTGCACTGTCCCTGTTATAACTATGCCTTTACTTAAATCTTGCATCTCTGGATGCACTGAATGGCTGTACTGCGATTTCAATTGAAAAACGAAGTATACTGTATTTTTGATTAAATGAACAGGGAGCCATGCCTGATGCTGCATTATAACCAAATTAACACTATAGCAACGCATGTTATAATGAAACTGCACTTGTCAGGAACTGGGCCTCAAACCCACACCCAGGAAATCCTAGAGCAGTGGCTGGCCCCACCATATCCCTGTTTTACTATGCCTCTTTCCCAGACTCTCCTCCTCCCCAGCCCTTGACATGCCTCCCAGCTTCCTGGCTGGCTGCCAGCCAAGATATGCGCCTGGCTGGTAAGAACAGGAAGCTGGGTGGATCCTCTATGTACTTCCTGATCTCAGTCCCAACTCCTACTTGCCTTGTTTCTGTTCTCTGCCCTGATTCCACTCTGCCCTGAACCCATACTTCTGTTCTGACACCCTGCTCTGGTCCCACTCCTGAGCCTGAAGCCACCCGATGTTGGACTCTGGGTCCTTACAGCGCTATCCATGCCTTCCACCTCCGGATCTTTTGTCAGGCTGCTTTCTGTCAGAGGCTGGCTATGGAGCGGCTTGTTCCCCTTCTTTAATTCCCATCTCCTGCTTATCTATTAAGAATTAAACACGGTATCTCAGCCCAGCAGTGTTGGAGAAGCTGGGAATGTATCCGAACATTGCTACCCAAAGCCCAGTCTTATGTCTGTTTAGTAACCCCTTTGCAAACACTTTCCCTTTAAACCCCCTTCCTCAGACAAAATGCTGGAAACTGAAAAGCCAAATCAGCTTCTTTTAAACTACTTCCAAATCAGATAAGTATTTTCAATTGCTGGAGAGACTTTTATTTTTAAATGGATCACAAGGAGGTTCTTGGGCAAGATAAACAACATATTAAACTGAAAACGACAAGGCGGCTACATGCTATTTTGATTTATCATCTGAAAGGCTCAGTGAAACTCGGAACGCATTCCCCACCCTTTGCCAGGAAAACTCTGGCTTTTGAGCAGGATAGAAGCAAGTGTCGGACTAAACCTGCTGACTTTGACTGAATATCTGCAGAAAGTGCTTGATCTCCATCAAAGATTGGGAATCAGTCTATTACTTCATGTCACGGAGGTCGCTGATCTGCAGTCATGTCACTGGGTGCCAAATACTGAGAAGCAGGCGTTTGGTGTTTGTTTGCTTTTTAAAACGAGAGCATTACAATCTTAGATAGATTTTATAAACAAGTTGGAGGAACAGGGGTGGACCAGCAAAGGGGTGGGCGCTAACGAACATGACGCTGGCCTGCTTGGGCCTGCATAGGCCAGCATCATTCCCCAGACGTTTGATCCATGCTCTGCAGGGTGGCAGCTGGGCCAGTAATGTGGGGCAATAAAGCAGGCCCATGGTCCGGCCTCACGAGCCACCCAGCCAGGTTTGAGCTGAGTGAACCGGGCAGGCACATCTGTTCATGTGCCCGCCGGGCCCAAAGTCAGGGGTCACCATGGCAGCCATGACTGCCTGTCATGGCAGGGGGACAGGTCACAGCACAGGGATAGAGCACCAGCTGCAGCCTCCGAGCCAAGAACAAGGGAAGCCCCACGTAGAGCGC
>QEPC01005108.1:1363495-1393985 GCA_003113815.1 Sphenodon punctatus
GTCTCCCGCTCTCACTGGGAGACCGAGCCACCCCCTCCCCCCCAAACCTCCCAGTACTCCCCCCGCTCTCACCAGGGGAAGTCCCTGGGTCCATCCCCCTTTTTTAACCCCCCCTTACCTACAACCCCCACCCTACCACCCTAGCCCTGAAAATAAACAAAAGCCCACACAGAAACAAGCAATGCCCCCCCTGCCACCCCGCGCAGCCCCCCAAAGTGCCCCGAAAAGTGCCGCGCCTTTTGGCCCTTAGAGAAAGGTCCTGCTCCAAGGAGCTTACAATCTAGGATGGACAAGGGAGGGGAACAAAGGGAGAGACAGGAATACATTCATTCCCATTTTACAGATGGGAAACTGAGGCAGAGAGACAGTGACTTGCCCAAGGTCACTCTCTGAGCTCAAGGCTTAGTCTGAATTTAAACCTTGGCCTCCAAGAAGCAAGTCTAACACCTTATCTACTAGGCAACACTGGCTCTGAATAGACACATTTCTTTTTGAACTTGAAAACTAACAGCTTCAGGGGACTGGACCAACCGACAGTATTCCCAACCTGGACTAGTCTCAGCCAGCTCTCAGCCACGAAAAGATTTGCCTTTGATCTTCAAATCTTGGCTCAGAGTTTCTATACTTTGTTGGCTTCCACTTGTAGCTAACGATCTCAAGCTTGCCCATTGGATTCAAAGGTAGAAGGGGGATTACGGAGAATTTCAACCCAGGGGGTCATCTTCTCTTTGGAAGCATTTTTTATTGAAAGGAAAGTTTGGAGAAAGTGACAAGATTTTAACAATCCTCCTCCTTTCCTGCTGGTGGGCAAAGGCTGGGTGCCTGCACTTCTCAGCTGGGTTTGATCAGACAAAGCAAAAAGGAAGGCAGGTTTGGCAGGCAGCCCAAAGGGCAAAAGGAGCAGCGTGCTAACAGCTAAATCTGGCACGGCGCTCTCCATCGAGCAGAGCAGCTGAAAACCCTATAGAGCAGCACTGACCTCAGCACAAGGCGGATTGTTCAGCAGAAGCATCATGTGCGTTGGGCTCTGGCTCTTTCTTTCTGAACTGCTAGGAGCTCTAATTAAGCGGCTTCTGCTGCAACTCTTCAGCATTCAGCTGCTAGCCGTCTCCCTTTCCTGGTCTCCCATAGAACAGTGCCGTCACCTCCATGCCACATTCTCTTTGGATTGCAGGGTGGCTAGCTGCTCTGGTTTTAATCATGCATCCCCCAATGTTTGGAGGCACTTGTAAAGCCCTATTAAAATCTCACATTTCTAAGGTGAGTGTCACTAACTTTTTTTTTTAAAAAAAAGCCAATCTCTGCTGTTACCAACAATCTTCAATGCCTGCTGAAAAGCCTCCCTTTCATTTTGACAGGGCTCTCCAAATTGAGATGTGTGTGTGACAGCAAAAGGGGCAGGGCCTGCTGCATTTGAAACCCAGCTGAACGACTGTTTTGGTGAGGGAGGCATTTTCTCAGTGGACCGGAGGTGATGTTCAAGCAATGCTGTCTCGGGTTACCTGTTTCTTCCACGCTTTCACCCAGTCAGGTGGGACCACACTGGAAGGGACAGGACAGAAGGGGTGACATACCCTCTTCTGATTTAACTTTGCCCCTTATAGGGTGTCATGATGACATCATAAAGGTCCTCAGTGGGCAGGGCTATGCCATAAAGGGAGCAGGACAAATGGGTCGTCCTGCCCCTTTCTGATGTAACCTTGCCCCTTACAAAGCTCCATGATGCTCCACGGGGGCAGAGTCATATCAGACAGTCCCTATGGCCCTTCCTTTTTCTGATGTAGCCCCTCTTCCCCTGCTGCCCCATGAGCCCTGATTTTCCAGGTTACTGGGGTGCTCCCTGGCTGATCCAGAGGCTTCCCCCAGAGCTCAAGAGACTTTGGGTCAAAATCTGGAGTCTTTGAACAATGGCAACTCCAATGCTGTCTATTTTATTCCATGTGCCCGGTCTCTCACATCTTTACAATACACTTGCAGCATGCAAATGCTTCCAACAACAGCCATCGATCCCAAGCGTGGATTTCACAACCATCACTTACTATTAAAGATGGGCTCAAAATTAGTTCATGAATCTTGACTTAGCAAACTCTGGGATCTTTCACATCCCAGGGCCAAACCTGGCCCCTCAAAGGAATGTGCTGCAGCATCAGAGCAGAACACCAGACCCCACAGTTCTGAGGTTCTAAATGGAGCTGCCTGCCACAGGGATGGGGTAATTCCTTACGCACACATTGCGTAGCAGTCATTCACACCTGCCTTTCTGCGCAGATTTTGGCTCCGGGAATGAATCTGGAAGCCAAAATATGCGCTGGGTTTGTCCAGTGTGAAAGCCCCCCTACGCGGCTTTGCCGGCAATCACCCGGGAGAGTACAGAGCTGGATTTCCCTGCGCTGCACTTTTCAGAGTGATTGCCAGCAAAGCTGCGTGGGGGGCTTTCGCGCCAGACAAACCCTGCGCGTTTTGGCTTCTGGATTCATTCCTGGAGCCAAGGGGCATTTTCAGACAAGACATTCTCCACCCACTACCCATCCACTATACATGTTGCAGGGCTGCAGTGTTGCCCTATGAGTGCCCTGTAACATGTATAGTGGGTGGGTGAGTAGTGGGTAGAGAGCGTCTTGTCTGAAAACACCCAAAATCTGTGCAGGTGCGTGAATGTGGTTCTACAGCAGGGCAAGTGTCACAAGGAGATACTGAGCTACATGTAGACTACAGGTCTAACAAATATGTAAAGGTAAAGGTTAAACATCTATGTAATGCAAAAGCTGAGAACTGGAAACTCACTTAATGCAATGGATAAATGCAAAGTCATGCCGAATGTGCATTCAGAAAAACCCTAAACACCTCTGAGACACTAGCCAGAGACCATTGAGTTGCAAATGGATTTCTTACTGTGTACTTGACTGAAAGCACAGTCACCTGGCGGGAAAATCAAACAAAGGACCCTGGAAAGGTACTTAAGGGGGGAGACAAGACAAAGAGGGAAGCTATCTTTGCTATCTCTCTCAGTTGGTGGAGATCTCAGATCAGTTNCAAAGAGGGAAGCTATCTTTGCTATCTCTCTCAGTTGGTGGAGATCAGTTTGTTGAAGTTCATCTGCATCATCATATCCTACCAGCCAGAGAAGGGCTGCACCAAAGGAATTATGAAGTAAGGCTTTTTATTAACTCTAAAGACTGCTACGCGGCCAAGCTTTCCACCGCTGGCTGTGACATGAACTGAAATACCCTTGGACCTGGATTAGGGTAAGCCTAAATCAGGAGAATCCAAGTACAGATAGGAATGCGTTATTGGTTATGTTATTTTCATTTCTGCACTCTCGAGTATAATCTTGTACTGCATGCTTATTCATGATTTATTCATTAAACTTCTTTTTATTGAACTTCGTATGGTCCAGTGGAATTGTTAATCCTAACATTGGCGAGACACATTTTGGGGTTAATTCTGGTTTACAAACACAGACAAACCTAGAGAGAAAGAGTCTGTGCTGGGAAACTCTGTGGCTGAAAAGGTGACAAGAAGGTTCTCCCGTTGCTGGCTCCATCCGTTCTAGAGAGAGAGCTGATCCAGTGGGAGCTGCAAGCCAGGGAAACTGAGTCATGACAGCCTAGAGTGGGGTAGTGAGCCCCCAATTCCATGACAGCAAGCCAGAGCTGTCAAAACAGTATCGTCAAGAAAAAGTACATCATCAGTAGCCAGTGAGATCCTCATCAAGGGAAGCTTATGTTACCTCAACAAGGACAGATAACAGTCCTCTAATATGTCTTTCCTATCTTTAGCTCGCGTGGCCCAATACGCACGGTTGTATTTATGATGATTAACTGAATTCCTCAAGCCCAGAGCCTTTATTCACTGTGTTCAATTCAAGTGCTAGGTCTTATCCAATCCACAGTGATTCCCTGTGCTCTTTTTAGAGACTTAGTTTTCCGATAACTGTGCATTTCCACATGTTACACAAACCACTTATACCCCTGGATTTGTGTGAAGGTTTGCACAACAAATACTGGAGTGGCTGTGTGTTAAACCTGGGTCTGCTGCTCCAGAAAGAACTCGGGCAGCCATCCTGGGTTTGGGTCCACACACTGCCAGTAAGGTTGACACTTCCCTGAGTTGCACCCAGACACACCAGGCTTAGACCCAGAGTCTCCATAGGCTCTGGGAAGTCCCAATTTCTCCAGGTCAGCCAGGGGAGCACCTGGAGAAACTAGGGCTTCTGGGGATGGAAAGAGCGGCCTCATCATGGTCCACAGAGATGTTCCAATCTCAATCCTGCTTCCACGCTCCATAAGGAACAAGGTTATGTCAGAAAGAGATGCAACCACCCCTTTTAGCTTTTGCTATGGATGAGGAATCACCCTTTGAGGGATGTGTGCACAGCAGCTAAATGGGGGAAAGGAAACTTGGGTTTTGATCTCTGGCTGAGCCACTGGCTCACGGTTTGATCTTGAGCAAGTAGTGTGTGCGACACAGACTTCAGGTGTGTTCTCACAAACAGCTCTTCCAGATTAAGAACCCCTTTAGCACACTATAGCCACCCTGTTTTTCTAAATGATGAGGATGGTGAAGTGTGGTTAATGGGGGATTTGTACTACTCCCTAGAAGTGTGGTCAGGGTTGCATCCAGAATAGTGAAGACTGCAACCAGACAGGGCCACAGGTGTTGGGGGCCCCACATTACATGGAGTCCATTAATAAACTTGAAATGACAACATGTGAGAAGCACTGGCGTACAATGTGGACTCACGGACCCTCAAATATGGGGAGCCCCAGTCTATGGAGGGCCCGTGGCAATGCAGGAGGGGCCCCTAAACATGGAGCCTGCATAATAACAGCATATGCCAAAAACATGGGCCTGCAATGCAGAGAGCCTGGCTCCTGAAAGGGATGTTACTGAACATCAAACATTCATTATAACAACACTTCCCTTTTTCTAATGGCTGAATCAGTACGAGTCCATTAAACATTCCTATGATAGGAGGGGGCCACAAGCACCATTGCACACAGGCCTCAACCTCTCTGGATCCAGCACGGAACATGCTTCAAAACAGGTTAGTTAATCTGGAGTAAAGCAACACTATCTGCAGAAGCTCAGGAGAGAACACCCTACCAGTAGCAATCCAGAGTGTCTACACTGCGCTGTTTTAAAGAGCAGAGCCTAGAGCTCCTTGTAAGCAGCAAGCACTGCAAGATCCCAGACACGTCAATTCAATCTTGTGAAACTCGAGACATTAAAAAAAATTAGTCAAACACCAGATGTGCACATATTTTTTCAAGTATCAAAAGACGTGAAGACAGCAAAAATACGCTTACACTCGTGAAAATATGTTTTGCACCTTTTTTAATACTTGAAAATAGGAGTGCTCCTGTTGCTCTGCTGAACTGGCAGGAAACCAGAAGTACTCTTTCTGCTGCTCACGGCATGTGACCCCAGACTGGGGCTTACACAGGAGAGCGTTCCTGGGTCCCCGCTCAATGGCTGTTCAGCAGGGACCTGGAAGCATCCCTTCTGTGTCATTCCCCACAATGGAAGTTTGGAGCTTACATTGCTAGCAGGAGAGGGAGTGTTGTTGCCTCCCTGCTAAAAACTGGATTATTATTATTATTATTATTATTATTAATTATATAATACAAGCAAGGTGCCTGGCACACAACAATCAATTAAGAAACAGGTCACTTTCCTAGGGTTGGGTGGTACATAGACAAGGGAAAGGGGAACATAGGGAGAGACAGGGATGCATTCATGAAGCTAAGAGGTTGCAGATGTACGTGCTTAGCATAGTTACAGGTGGAAAAGGAACTCTGAATGATAGGACAGTAAAAAGGAGTATCAATGAGCACCAATCGAGGAGCTAGGGAAAGCTTGATAGAAAAAAGGTTTTAAAGGAGGATTTGAAGGTTGTGGGGGAGGGAACATTCAGAGTGTATGTGTCCAGGGAGGGAGTTCCAGGCACAGGAGGCAGCGTGGGAGAAGGGGCAAAGATGGTTTGGGGAGCAGGCGACTCTGGGGGTAGGTGAGGGTGGTGGCAGAGGAGGAATAAAATACCCAGGTGGGAACGTTGTGGGAGGAGAAGAAAAATAGATAGGGCAGATCATGGCAATGAACCACCTTGAAGGTGAATACAAGGAGTGTGTGCTGGTTGTAAAAGGGGGATGGAGACTGAGGTTGAACATGATCAGCGAGCAAGGTGGATGACCTTGTCACCAGAAGGAAACTAGAAGGGAGACAGTAGTGCCACCCCACCACTTGTACAGGAATTTGTTCCATTGTGAAGTAATCACAATGGTTCCGGTGTTACTGGCAGTGAAATCCAAAGAGATCTGAAATCATCGCCCAAGCAGTTACTGTTATCAGCTAAGCATCTGTTGGGATTACTAGCCCCAATGCTAAATCTGTGGAAATCCATTGCACACTGAAATTGTTGACATTATCCAGAGCGTGCGGCTGGTTTTACGGAGATTTATGCTGCTGCAGGTTTTCATGGCTTCCCAGTAGTCCCCATAGTCCCCTCCCTACACCTATTGAACAGAAGCTGTCCGGATGTAAGGGATCCCTATGGTAACTGAAATAAGGAACATCCATTAATAGAAGGGACGTCTGGCACCCCTATTGGTAGTTCCAGCCACATCCCAGTTATATTCTAATGGGACAAACTCAGATCACAGAGCAGAACAGTGGCTCTCTCCCCCCATTACATGGTGTCATATTCCGTACATGGTGCCGACTCCTTGACAGAGAGAGGCATGGATCAAAATCCCAAATTCAAAACAACCCCGAATATTGAAACTCCAAACTCCCTTGACCTGAACTTTTGCAAGTTGACTCTTTCTTCATAATAGATTGAACCAAAATTTACAATTATCCAGATCTAAATGTTATGCCTCAAACCCAGGGGTGTGGAACCTTGACCCTCTCAGCAGACACTTTGAAAATGAGTACAATTTTCATGAAAAGGACCACACAGAATTTGGGGTGGGGCTGCATAAAGGGTGCACTCAAGAAGTGATAGGTCTACATCATAGATGTGTGCCATGTAGATGTCCTCTGTTCTTGTGTGCATGCCCCCATCTCTGATCCCTTTCCCTGAGCTCACTCTGTCAGTGCTCAGGGGTAGGAACTAGGGCCAGGGGCCAAATTCAGGAACTTGAAAGTGGTCAAATATAAAAATTATCTGCAGGCTGCATTTAGTCCCTGGACCTTAAGTTCCCCACCCCACCCCTGCTTTTAGCCCCAAGATGGATATTGTGGCTTTTAAAATCTGCTTTTTGATACTTGTTTATTACAAAGTCTAGAAAATCTTAATTTAACACACACACACACACACACACACCCCACACACACACGTTCCTAAAAAAAACAAACCACAACACCACCATCCATTAACATATGAACTGATCGAATTCTCGCTCAAAAATTATTAGCTATCCACAAAATCACAGAAAGTATCGGTGGCTCTGCATCTCTCTCTTGCTCTCTCATATGCCCTCCACCCCAGGATAAAAATATGTAGCTGTAATTGTCCTGCATCCAAGTTGAGGGTTGGACTCGATGACCCTCAAGGTCCTTCCCAACTGTAAGCTTCTATCATTCGAGGTCACTACACAGTTTAAGGTTAATCACTTCCCTTCCCTCTAGCCCCCAAATAACTACCTGAAGAAAACTGACCTTAGCTAGAAGACGCTTCAAGTATTTTTCCATGGTTGACTTGCGAAGGGAGACTCATCATCCCTCGTGCAGCAGCAGTATCTCCAATTCCATTAAGATGGCAAGTCAGGACGGACAGCAGTTCCACCCTAGTTCCTAATCTCAACTGGGAGTGCAGCCCCAGATAAATATTCCTATCATCTAGTTAACACAGTGGCGTCCTATCGGACGTTCAACTGTGTTCCTCCCTCCTCTGCCTTTCTACTCCAGCACACAGATGCAACCCAAGCACTGGGTCTGGAGGGTGTGGGCGGCTGCAACAACCTCACAATAGGGCACTAACAGCAATTTCATGCAAGGTTTCCTCTGCATTTCAATGATAATTATCCTTAATTCCCCTGATCCCCCCATCAGGCTCTTAAGCAAAAATGTAAATATGTTAATGACCACAACAGCAATGCAACTTGAGACACTTCTCTCCTCCATCTACTGGAAGCCTTTAAAATTCCCCCTGAAAGTTAAGGCCCTAGCAAAACTGCCAAAGGAAAGTGATGCTCTGAAAACTTTGGTTCAATGGAAAAGGAAGTGTTAGAAATGAACACTGAACCTCAGATTATTCTGCTGCTTTAATTAAAGGCACATTAACCACGGCTGAGCACACAAATAGGGTGAGCTACAGACGCGTCATGGCTAAACAATGGGCCGATATCTTGGGAAATTGCAGGAGCTTGGCATAATGTGAGCTGATCTAAGGATCTCACCCAAGTGATGAGAAAAACAGGCCCACCACCAACCCGAGACGCTCGCTTGGATAAAAACAGTGAGTTCTCAGACACTGAAACTGACTAAAGGGGAAAATCCTCTCCCAGGCTTTGAGAGAGATACTGAGCCATCCTGGGCTCAAGAGGATTTCTGTAGCCTGGGCCGATTCCCAGTTACGACTGACTTTGCTTTCACCTAAAAAGAAGAGAATATCCTTGTGCAACACCATCCTGAAGCCATTTGGAACCAGTGCTAATTCTGCACGCGGATGCAAATCTCATTCACTTCAATGGGACTCATGTCGGTGCCAGAGGTTAGAACTGGCACTTCAGATTCACAGCTTCAGTGAAATTCTTGCTTCTTGTTAAAATTCTAACTCCCAGGTCCATGCGGTATTTTAGGTACCACCATAATTATAGTCACACAAAACACACAATTAACCTGTAGAACTCAAGGGTTTAAACGTCACAGGTGTAAAGCCAAGGCTGTAAAAATCCACTCTCAAGTAGAGTTGCCACCTATGCAAATTTTTAAGGAACACTTGTGAAAAATGCATGCACGTGTGAAAAATGCATGCAACATGTATTTTTCACAAGTGTTTCTTGAAAATTTGCACAGGTGGCACCCCTTCCGGCAAGTATACTTTTTATTTGCTTATATTTAATTTTTTAATATTTTTATCCCTCCCCCTCTCGCCAATTTCTATGGGGGTACTGGGATTTCCCTCAAGTCCACAGCAGATGTAGGGCTAATTTGAAAGACATAAAGACTAGCCCAGTAGTTAGGCTTCTGACTGGTATGCTGAATCTACGAGTTCATTCCTCAATCTGTGCTGTTGACTTTTCCACGTAACTTGAACTAGTCGCTTGACCTTTTTGTGCCTCAGTTCTCCTCTCTGTAAATCAGGGGATAATAGCCTTTTCCTTTCTTGCACACACTCTCTCTGGATTGCTGGGGTTGGAGACAGAGAGGCACTCTCAGATACTCTAGCAAGAGTAGCCAGACTTATGGTACACATGGCCCATTTGATCCAGGCATTCACCTCTGGCAATCTACTGGAACCCATTCCACTGACTCCCAGCTCAGCAACTGCTGTTAGGAGTGGAGAGGAGCACTCCCCAATATACTGAAGGAGCTTTCCTAGCCCAGCTCCTCCCAGTTCCACACTTCCTGGGGTGCCCGGTCCTGCTCTCCTCCCCAAAGGTGATCTCTAAGGGGCTGGTTCCCCGCTTCTCACACTGTGATCTACTGGAGACTGGCTTGTGATCTACCAGTAGCCTGTGCAGTCTACCTCTGGGCCACCCCGTACGGTAGTAAGAACATAAGTGTGGTCTTGGGTCCATCTCGCTCAGCATCCTGTCTCCCTGACCAGCTTGACTAATAGCCATTTATGGACATATCTTAAGCCAGCCATTCCTTTTCTGAACTTAGTTATGCTATTAACAGGGTTATAAAAGTTACAAATAACTCACTAGCCAGACAAAAAAGACTATTCACTAGACGGGGACATGTAGTGGGGAAGTGTTTCCACTTTCTGGCTCAAAACTAACTTTCCAAACTAACAGGGCAGCAACCAAGAACGCCTCCCTGTGAGTTCTTGTTGTATAAACTAGGCTAACAGAGAGTACCCCCATGGAGGCGCTCCTGGCTGATCACAGTGACCACAATGGGGTCTGGAAGGAGAGGCAATCTCTCAGATATGTGTGGCCCAGGCCATTAGGGCTTTTAAAGGTCAGAACCAGCACCTTGAATTGTGCCCAGAAAGCTATAGGGTAGGCATGGAAACGACGGGTACAGATTAATCCGTAACTGCCCATAACAGGCTGTTACGGAGTAATCCGTGCCAGTCCATAACAGCGGTCCACAAAATTACAGATCTGCTGTTACAAACCCAGGTTTCCCACCCCCAAGGGGCCCTGGTATTGGTACTTACTGGCCTAAGTGGGAGCTTGATTTCAGGCCGGGTGGGCTGCTGCTTGATTGAAGGTCTGGGGGGAAGGGGATCTTCCCGTGTGGAGGAGTCCCCCCGGCAAGTACCCTCATCGCGGCATGCTGTGGAGGTCCCTACTTCACAGTGCGCATGCTCAAATGGCCACTGAGGCCATTCTGTGCATGCGCAGCCCTTTTGTAAAATAGTGCAGCCGCTCTGCGCGTGTACGCTGTGGAGCAGGGGCCTCCACAGCGAGGGGGAGCTTGCCGGGGCAACTCCTCCACCCAAGAGGAGCCCCCCCAGACTTCCAATCAAGCGGCAGCCCACCGGAGCTTCAATCAAGCCCACGCTAAGGCCAGTAAGTACCATACCAGGGCCACCTGGGGGGGAGGGGGGAAGAGAGGTTTTTATTTATTTAGTTAGTTAGTTATGGGTCTGTACCGTAACCATACCCATAATTAAATCCAAAAATACATCAATTGTACCCATATGACAATCTCCCCCCTTGGCTTGTGCCCAGTCAGCCTCCAGATCCGGGGCCAGCGGGGTGGAGAAGTCCCCTTTCTCTCCGGTGGGGCCTTATGGGTGCAGTAGGAACCCTCCTGCACCCGTCAGACGTCCCACCGCAGGCTGTGGTCCGAGTCTACCCTCACCCAACCTGATCCCCCAGTCTTGGGATCTAGAGAGGAGGAGGGCCATGTTCCCTCATGGGTCCCTCCTTTTCCCCCAAAGTTCACTGCCTCAGTCCAGGTTGTGGCGCCACATCCCTGCAGCCTGAGGCTCCTCTGATGGCACCTGGACTCCGTCTCTCCCTTCCGTCAGGCTGCCCGGCTTCCTTTGCTGCTTCCTCACCAGTATTTTTTCTTCCGGGCTCCGCCCTCTTCCCGTGTTTGCAGTGTGCCCGCCCGGGCAAGGGCAAGGTTCCCCTTGATGACGTCAGTGCCACTACCCAGTGGTGTCTGCTCTCCCTGCTCCGCCTCCGTTGTTTCCACCGGGACCCAGCCGTTCCCTGATAAAGTTGGGGAGGGGTCTAGGGATTCGCCACACCATATCAACCCATACCTGAAAATTGGTGCTCCTCCTACGATAGGGAGCCAGTGCAGACTTTGGAGCACCGGTGTAAAGGAGGTGAGCCGCCACATTCTGCACCAGCTGCAGCTTCCGAACAGTAGTCAAGGGCAGCCCCAAGTAGAGCACACTGCAATAATCTAGCCTTGAGGTGATGAAAGCATGCATGACAGTGGCCAGATCCGAATCAGAAAGAAAAATGCTGCAACATCCTCACCAGATGGAGGTGGTGAAAAGCGCTCCTGGTCACTGCCGCAGCCTCACAATCCAGGCGTAGCACAGAGTCAAGAAGCACTCCAAGGCTGCAAAGTCAACCTGATTGACAAGAGGGGACCAGACTCCATCAATATAAGAAGTCCCAATCCCCTCCAGGGCACAAGACTGGCCAACCCTTATCACCTCAGTCTTGTCTAGATTCAGCTTCAGTCGGTTCATCCTCATCCAGTCCCCAACAGCGGCCAGGCATCAGGTGAGCACCAAGATTGAAGGGTCTGGATCGGATGAAAAAGAGAGGTAGAGCTGGGTGTCATCAACCCAGCCTCTTTTGTGAAGGCTGAGGTGGGAATTCTTGCAGTTCGTGTAGGGGTCTTGCAGGGAACTGCAATTTGAAATTTTCCTCCAGTAACTTGTAAGTCTCTATTGAGACAAGTTGCTGGAGGAAAATTTCAACTATGAAGTAAAATATAGATATTGCCCATGTAATATGGGTCAAATGGAGGCTCTTCTGCATTATGTTTTTGATTGCCAGCTGTATGATGACTTTTGGGAGGAATGGATTACCCCACTTATTGCATCCATGTTTTTTTTTATAATGCACAAAAATTGGCATTTCTCTTGAATAATTACACTAAGGATTGTGTGTACAGAGTGGCCATTTTTGCATACAGAGCTGCCTTGCGTAGATTTAAATTGTAAATTTTAAAATTCCTAAACTTGTATTTTAACTGTTATAATGAAAATGGTTGTTGAAAATTATGCGTTTTGTATATTTTTGCACCTTTGAATTACCATGATGGCTTTTATTCTTAGACATGGAAGGGAGAAGTACCCAACAGGTCACAATGGGCAGGGAAATCCGTTCCCTCTTGTTCCAGCCCCCAACAGTCAGAGGTTACATTCCCCAAACTTATTTGGCTAATAGCCATTAATGGACCTATCCTTCAAGAATAGGTCCCTTTTTAAAACTAGCTACACTACTGGTCATGACCACTTCTTCTGGCAGTAAGTTCAACAAGTTAATTGTGTGCCAAGTGAAAAATAATCTCTTATTTGTTTTCTGGTATGGGTGTTATCAGCATACGGATGACACATTACCCCAAACCTCTGAATGACCTCACCCAGCGCCCTCACATACATGTTGAACAAGAGGGTAGATGGAACAGAAAAATGTGGGACCCACAGAGCAGGTCCCGAGACGATGACGAACAATCGCCCATCACCACCACTCTGGGATCTCCCCAATACGAAGGAGCGGAACCAATCAAGAGCCGTCCCGCGCACCCCCACCAGATCCCACAGTCATTTCAACACCTCATGATCAACTGTATCAAAGGCTGCCAAAAGATCTGACAAGATCAACAGGGTAGAGTTCCCCTTTGTCGATCTCAAGGCACTGGTCATCAACCAAGGCCACAACTGCAGTCTGTGTGCCACGCCCAGGATGAAGGCCTGACTGAAATGGGTCCAGGAATCAGATGACGTCGAGATGAGCTACCTGTTCAATAACCTTCCCTAACAAGGTAAGATTAGAGACAGGCCGATAGCTGTCTTGGGAAGTCAGTGTGCAAAGATGGTTTTGTAAGCAAGGGCCAGACAACCACAATTTTAAGAATGTCCAACATCCTAACCTACTCTCCTGAAGGGAGGTGCTGACAACCCCAGTCAGCAACAGCCCCAGTGTCCCCAACTGGCTTTCACCAGCCAGGATGGGCAAGGATCTAATTCACAACTGGTTGCCCTCATCGCCCCAAGCACCCCCCCTACATTGGTGGGTGACACCAACTGAAACCTGAAATAAACAGGACAAGACTGAGCTTCCATAACCTCAAACTCCGATTCTGCAGATACATATTGTGGTGAATATGAGCGATTCTGTCTGCAAGGAAATTAATAAAAATGTCACCGCAAGCCTCAGATGACTCTCCAGGCAGAAGCAGACTGGATTAACCAGACCCCTCACCACTCAGAACAACTCTGCCAGACAAAACTTTGCAGATGCTATGATTTTATTTTATTTATTTATTTTAATGAATCAATGAATTAAATAAAATAGATTTGTACCCCACCCTCCCTGCTGAAACAGCTTGGGGTGGTTAACAATAATAAAAACAATTAAATAACAATAGTAGAAAAAACATCAAAAATAAATAACATCATAAAACAAAATATAACGGAGACTGCCAAAAGAAATATCCCACAACTCACCCTACCCTAATCCCCCCATCCCTACCCATCTCCATCACCAAAAGCTCTCGGGCAGGGACCGTGTCTATCTTATTCTCTGTAAAGTGCCAGGTACATCACTGGCACTATATAAATGCTTATAGTAATAATAATAATAATAATTTTAAAAGCCTGGCAGAAAAGCCAGGTCTTCTTACATTGCTTCCGAAAGGAGAGGTCCAGGGCCACCCAGGAGGGAGTTCTACAGCCGTGGCGCAGCCACCGAGAACGCCCTCTCCATAGTCACCACTCAGGATACCCGGGGGACTTTGAGAAAGACGTTCCCAGCCGACCGCCGGGGCCGATCAAGGGTCTTGGGAGTGAGGCAGTCCCACAGATAGGTTGGGCCTAGGCCGTGTAGGGCTTTATTGGTAAGCACCAACACCTTGAATCGGGCTCAGAAGACTATAAACAGCCAGTGCAGAGAGCGGAGCACTGATGTAATGTGCTCCCGGCGGCCTGCCCCCGTAAGGAGACAGGTCGCCGCAGTCTTGAGGTGATGAAAGCATGGATGATGATGGCCAGGTCAGAGTCTGAGCCATATGGTTGAAGCTACTGCACCAGATGTAGCTGGCGGAATGCACTCCTCGCCACAGCCTCCACCTGGACATCCAGGCAGAGTCAGGAATTGAGAAGCACTCCCAGACGATGAACCTGGGGAACCAGTGGGGGGGGGAACCCCATCAATGATGTGAAAACACCAACCCCTCCACCTTCCCCACCAGCATCACCTCTGTCTTGTCAGGATTCAGCCTCAGTCAGGTCGCCCTCATCCAGCCTCCCACAGCCGCCAAACACTGGGTAAGCACCGAAACGGCTGGGTCTGGGTCAGATGAAAGAGAGAGGTAGAGCTGGGTGTCATCAGCATTTTTATTGATTTAATTACAAACTTTTATACCCCGCCTCTGCAGCAATCAAGCAGCTCGAGGTGGCTTACAAATAAAAACATTTTAAACCAACGAGGTTAAAATATTAAAAAACCCAATACAAAACAAAAACTAAAAATGGGGGTGCCACAAAAAACAGAAAACTGCAATCAGTCGGCTTCAGTGTAAGTCAAGCGCCACCTGTGCTCTAACCACCTACCCTGTGGCTTCAGCCACCTCAAGTCCTCCATCTACCAGGGGGACCTTTGCTGCTGCAGCGGCGGGAGCGGACACCTGGGTGCAACCATGGTCAAGCTGTCATTCCACAAGGTAGCGGCTAAGGTCAGTAGGTAAATCCCCCAGAGAATTCTGAAAACTAACCAGATCCATTAGCCTCTGGAGGCAGACCAACCTAACTGGTCCACCACCCCACCCCACCTTAATTCTCCCCCTCCCAAAATGAACTCCACAGCAGCAAAATGATTGTGATGCTCGGGGACACAACAGGCTGGAATTAAGGAGGGGAATGCTCCCTGAACCGCTGTCAGGGATCTGGAGCAGATCACTAACCAGAGTTGTTGGTTATTGTTGGGTCAGAAACCAGAATAGCAGGGGTGCCTCAGGAGTCAGGCTGACAAACCAAAGTCAGAGTCCAAGAGGAGCTGCAATGGCTCACAAGCCAGGAGGGGAGTGCACACAAGGAGATGAGGACTTGAGCTGGGGTCTAGGTCAGGGGTTTATAGCAAGTCAGGAATCAGGCAGAAGATTGAAACCAGGACACCGCACCCGCCAAGGTCCAGATACAAAAGCCCAATCAGGCACCTCATCCCATTATTCATACACTGCCTGTCGGCTTTAAGTAGTTGAAGACAACCAATCAGGAGACCAGGCTGGTCAGCCAATCATAAGTCCACTGCTGCTAGGGAGCTGCAGGTAGTAAGGCTGCAGACCTGGATTGTAGATGGCTCCCAGGTGCCAAAGCAGACAAGACACCTGCCCAGAACATAGAGGGTTTGAGCCCAACTGCTCCCCATCAGCCTTTGGATTTTCCACTAGCCAGGGAGTAGGTAGAGTTCCTGCTGCCAGGCAAATTCAATAGAGAGAGCAGAACAGTGTTCTCCTTCACAGCAGCAGTGGCTGCTGCAGAGACTCCAGATCCAGCATGGAGTGGCAGCGCTCCTGCTGCATTTCCAGGTGTGAGGCAAAACAGGATACAGGTGGAATGGGGCGGGAGGGGGGGAGAACAGTGGGGCATAGCAGGGTCTGGTTGGAGACACCCTGTGTGTGTGAGTGAGTGAGTGAGTGAGAGAGAGAGAGAGAGAGAGAGAGACAACAAGGGTGTAGGACATAAGAACATAAGAAGTGCCATACTGGGTCAGACCAATGGTCCATCTAGCCCAGCATCCTGTCTCCGACAGTGGCCAATCACGGTGGCTTGGGAGTAGAACCCAACAGGTCATTCCCTGTTGTTCCCCCCAGCTCCTGTCATGTTCCCTGATCCTGTCTGGCTAATAGCTGCTAATGGACCTATCTTCCAGAAACTTGTCCAAACCTCTTTTAAGCTTAGCTATAGTACTGGCCCTTACCACAGCCTCTGGCAGTAGATTTCACAGCCCAATTATACTCTGAGTGAAAAAATATTTTCTTTTCTTTGTTTTAAACTTGCCATCCATGAGTTTCATGGAGTGTCCCCTAGTTCTAGGAGTACGATAGGTATGTGATGCTGAGAGCAAGGACTTTGGAAGGTCAAGGGGTGCAATTGTGTCCCCTCATATTAGACTTGTATCCCACTCTCATTTCACACTGAAACCATATTATAGAGCCTTTACCTACATGTCTCTCCCCAGGGAAGCTGATGTATGTCCCATAAATGGGACCTGTCATGGGAAGTCAAGGCCCATCTCCCCACACAGGGGTTGATCTCACCACGTCAGCATCCTGAGTTTGCACCGGAATCTCAGAAATTTGTACGATGAAGCAGCAGGGGCCACACAGTGTTTTTATTATTTTTGTACAAGCAGGAGTCAAGAAAGGCAGCCTTAGCTACTTTGATGAAGATGAAAAGGCTAAAAAAGTGCAACTCAAAACCCTTTCTAATTGCCCAAATGAGAAGGGGCAGCAAAGGAGTTTCTGGGACAAAACATCTACACCACAATGACCTTCTGAGTGACCTAGAGAATCTGCTCTTTCATCTGGCAGGAGGAGAAGGACACTGTGTGGAAGCAAAGGGGAGAACTACCCAGAAGAGAGGAGGGCTTAATGGGATGTTACCCTCTCCTCCCTCATTTCTCTCCACACAAAATTAATAGAGTTGCTTCAGCCACACATTAAAAAAAATTAGTGCTCCATCCACTAAGGCTCCCTGGCTGTAAATAATGAATTTGAACAGCCCCGCACAGCCCCAGAGTGATTAAGTGCCATCCTGTTGTACTTTTAGTGTGCTTTAGATTGCTTTGACCTGAGGTGAACCAAGGGCTAGAGTCATCAACTGCCTCACAAAAGCCCGATAATATTCAAACGCTGAGGTAATGCCCTCTGTAAATCACCAGACTGGCAAGCTGGACAGCGCCAGCTCCCAGCAGAAGGGAATAGGAATGATGAGGTTTGTAAACAGAAGGAGCTGCTTGGCAAATGGCAGATCTGAGGCAGAGCATGCTAATTCCCAATAGGAACAAATGCTGCTTTACCCGTAACATGGTAGATGCAGCTGAGTTGGTCTGATCTTTTCCTCTCCTTTCCATCTGGATCAGAGGGAATTACCGTCTAGACATTCAGCAGGGGGAAGCAAGCAAGATCAAGATAAACTTCTGCCCTGGCTTGTTTTCTCTGATCTCTCAGTGCTACCTGCTGCCTCAACATCACTCAAACACTACATCTGTGTGGTCAGGACGAGCAATAATTGACTCGTATGGGGAAACAAGATTTTCAGTAGAATAGCAGCTCAGGTCTGATTGCTCAGTGAGCAAGAAGGTTAGGATATGGGAGTCAGAATCCAGCATCCTGAAAGCCATTCCTGGCTCTGCCACAGACTTCGGGTGTGAGGCTGGGCGAGTCATCCATTTGACAGATGGTGAAACTGAGGCACAGAGATGTTGTGTCCCTCACAGGAGAGACGACTTCAAACTGTTTATGTATGTTAAGTGCTTTTAAAGATTACTGGGAAGGAAGTGAACTAGAATTGCAAAATATGACTTAAGACTGTGAGAAAACTCTGGTCCTATTCTTCCATCAGAGAGAAAAACAGGGTGTAGGGTTTGGGATTTTACAAGCCAAGCCTTGTTGGTCAGGTTTCCAAAGTCAACTCTCAGAAGGCTCAAGTCTGGGGTTCTATTGATCAGAACAAGAGACAGGGTAACCTGGAAGCTAAATCCTGCTTCCCAAGTTCACATCCTGGTCTCAACTTTGTTCCTGGTCAAATCTACAACAGAGCAAATGCCCTCAATAGATGGGGAAGCCCTAGTCCCAATCAAATCTGGCAGCTTGGAGCCTATCCCTGGAAGATGTCCAATTTGAACCTCAAAGTTGATTTCCCTGAAACTCCAGGAACAGCTGGGATCCAGAACGGGACCCAAATTCAAGCTACCTGGCTCATTTCCAATTGGACTTTTTCCTTACCCCTGCATATTTTAGTCTTGGTGCAACCTACAGTTAGGGACCCGAGTTGACTGCATTGCTGCCATTTGCAGTGATTTTTGCAGAATCAGCCAATCCTGACCATGACCCGAGGGCAAATAGGCCCCTGGGAGATGAATTGTGGGTGGGTGGGGTCTGAAGGCCCTATGTTTGCGTGAGGGAGGTCTGGGGTTTTAATATGAGGTGGGAATTCTGGGGTGCTGAAATTCCAGAGGATTTGAGTTGTGTTAGAATCACAACTTTGCTAATCAATGTCAAACCTGTTGCAAATTTGCTTCCCAGCATGCATAGTTATGCAAATCAAATTAATTATGCAAATATTAATGCTTGCGGTGAATCTGCAGAATTTGGCTTCACTGGTTGCAGAATTTAAGATTTTTTGGTGCAGTGAACTCGGTTCCCTAGGAGAGCCAAGAGACATCCTCTCTCTCTTGATCCCAGACTTCTGCTCCCCTCTAGAACCAGCAGCAGAGCAAGGTGAAAACCCATTGCGCTGACTACACCACAGTGAAGGGGCCCTCCATGCCCAGGGTCAGTCATGCGTGCACACATCGGCAGACAGGGGCAACTTTAGGGTAGGCAGGCAGAGCAGCTGTTCCAGGTCCCACCACGGGGGTGTGCACAGTTGGGGAGTCCCACAGACGTGCCGGCTCTGGTAACCTCAGGAGCAGCACCAGAGTTCTGCCACCATTCCTGAAGCCCCTGGGTGGTACTTCCCGCACAGCCCTTCTCCCACTGTCCATGCAGTAGGGAGCACCCTGTAGAGGGATCTGCTAGGAAGGCCAAGAGCCACATTCAGGAGTGAGAGCAACACTGCCCCCCCAACGGAGAGTTCTGCTGCTGCACTGTTTTCCCTTAAAGGTCCCACTGGGACACTGCAGAGGCTCCTTGGGTCAGTGCCTGGGGCGTGGTTCCAGCAAGAGTCTTAGGGGTGGTCGCAGGTCTCTGCCGCTGGAGGAGGCAGTGCCACTCCCACTTCTGGCTCTCAACCCCTAGGGCAGGCGCTTCTGTGGGTGCCGACGTCCTTCCTCCTTTTTTTGCCCCAGCCCAGAGACCTGGTCCCAGCCCTTGACCCTGGTCCTGCTCCCTGCTGTGGACCTTGCCAGCAGGCCCCTGGTCTGGAGCACCAAGTGCCAGAGCCCCATGGAGCTGAAGTGCCTCTGATGTGCAGGCACCCCTTAGCTGAAGGTGCTGGGGGGGAAGAGGAGAAGAGAGGCCTGCGTGAGCTGGAAATCTAGGAATGAGCCAAGCCACAGCCCAACTACCTAGGACCCAACTCAAGTTGAATTAGGGTTGCCACCTCTTGGGGAAATCACCCTGACACTCCCATGGGCCCAAATGGGAATATCAGGAGCATTTCCACGAGAGGTGGCAACTCTAAGCTGAATACGTCCCATCCAGGCCCTCATCTGATTCCAGGCCTGATACAACCAGATCGAGGGAGGGACTGGGTCATCAGAATGCTCCATACGGGTTGGGGGCATGTGTGAAAGGAGGGCGGCTGAAGTTCTCTCCCAACCCTTTCACTCATGACCGGGCTCCCCTCTGGACCAGCCAAACCCAGGTCTTTAGTAATAGAGCACCTCATGGCAGCATCAGCACAGCCTACTCCTCAGCCTGACTCCTCCTGCCCTACCATCTAATTGTGACTAGGGTTGCCACCTCTCCAGGTTTTGACCCAGAGTCTCCAGGGGAAACTCTAATTTTTATGGGTCAGCCAGGAGCACTGTCCGTACTCTTCAGAATTTGGGACTTCTGGGGGCGGCCATATTAGAAAGGGGGTGGGCCATAGGGATTTTTCTACTTTTTTCCTAATGTGGCCCTGGCCACATAGAGCACCATGATGTCACAATGGTCCGTAAAGGAAGGGATTACCTCAGAAAGGGGCACGGCAATCCTTTTGTTCCAATATGGTCCTACGCCCTGCAGAGCCTTGTGATGTTACAGTGCTCCTTAAGAGGCAGGGTTATATCAGAAAGGGAAGTGACAACCTCTTTGCCCTACCCCAGATAAGTAGGTGATAACCCTAACCATGGCACTGGGCTGGCTTCCTGAATGTGGCCGGAGGGGGGCCCACATTCTTTAATCCAGTCCTTCTCATTGCACTCTAGTTCTTCTGTGTCTCTCCTGTTGGGTAGGGTAGGAACATTTCAGAAAGGCCAGTTCTCCTGCTTCTGAGACAACAGCATCATAATCACATGGAGCAAAACCAAACAAAAATACCCCCATGCTGCCAGCTTTCTGAGCCAAAAACATTCTTCGCAAAGGGGCCTGGGGGGTACAGTGCCAAAGCCAGAAGCAATTCTTAATGTGAGAGAGATGGGTGCAAAGGCAGCAGAAGCCACCTTCCAGCTCTGCTGCTAGCTCTCATGCTATGCATGTTGCATGGTCGCATTGGCACTCAACGCAGCCCTGCAACATGCATGATGGGTGGGTAAATAGGTGGGGAGGTGCTTGTCTAAAAACTTCCAAAGATGGAGAACAAGACATTCTCCATTGCCACAGCAGACAGAACAAGAGGGGATGGGCTTCTGCAGGAAGGTTCACCCGCCTGCTGCCCCTTTTTGGTTCGGCCTCCCCACCCCCCAAACCTGAGGATCGTGAGCTGTGCCAAACACTGCTCGATGACTTGGCCACCCCAGTCTAAAAGCTCTTTCACTAAAGACCGATGACTGCAGAGGAAGCACATGTGGCAGCCCATGATGGCTTACTTTGTGGGCTACTCTCGAAGACAGACATGCACAGATAAGCACAATGCAAGCTTCAGTAGCAGAAGCCTCAGACACAATGCAACTCCATGGGGCGTCACCAATGGAACCAAAAATGACCTGTGTCATCTCCAAGCATTTGCAACAGGCTATTTCCAAAGGGAGCTCAAGGTTTGGCTACTTTAATTACCGTAGGCTAGAACATTTAACACGTGTGAGCAAGCGTGGAGGGCTTGCGGGATCCTAAAGAGACAGGTGGCAAGAAGCTGGGCTGGGAATACAAGCTCCAAGTTTAGGATAGCTCTGTGTGGAAAAGCATGGCCAAAAAGGGGTGGCCGGTGGGCGAACATTATTTGTTCCCTCATTGGCTTCCATGTCAAATATACTTAGCTAAAGAGTCTAAGGTATTTGTCGGAGCACCAGCCCAGCTGGTCAGCAGAGACTCACACTGGGAGAGTGTTTTCGGTGGAAGCAAAGGACTAGAGACCACCAGACTGGACTGCTGAGCCGGGTCCAGTCAGGCTCAGTTCAGTTTGGGAGCCCAATCCCTTAGACTCAGATCTTGGCCTGGTTGGACAAGAGGCCCCCCCTCCACCCCTACTCGGTGCCATGTCGTCACGGCTATTGGTGGGCTCACATCGGGTAAGAGCGGGGAAGACCTTTTCCCCACTCTTTTCGTGATGTGGTCCTGTGTCCTCTGGAGCACCATGATGTCAAAATGCTCCAGAGGCAGGGCCACCTTCAATATGGATCGGGGGTGATCCCAGCTTAATAGTTCCATACAGAGATCTGCACAAGCTCAAAAACTTGGACCGACCCATTTAGATTTAGAGTCCACCCTTTTCTCATAGGCTCAGGGAAAACAACAACAAATAAAAAGAAATCCAACATAAGTTACAATGCTGAGATCAAACCTTTAGTTTAAGAGAGAAGTTAAAGTTCTTACAAATACAATCACGTTCCCAAAACATGGAAATTGTAAGCTAAGGCTCCCACCTTAACTTCCATGCCATGTTAGCAGTAAAGACATTGTACTGTCTTGCATATTGTGCTTGCTTATAACTTAGGTTCCACGCCCCCGCACTTTGCCTTGGTCTTTCAGCCCCAATTCTCTTCCTCTGCAGCTTGCGGAATAACACAAGCTGGGATGATCATTTTTTCACCCCACCTTCCTGTATCTGCTTTCACCTGTGTCCCTCTACAGGGATGTCATTATTTGGGGGGGGAGGGAGGAAAGACACATAACCCCCAAAGTTAAGGAGTGGCATTTGACTCATCCCCCACTAAATTTTCCAGTTAATTTGGGCTGCCTGGCTGACCTTTGCACGAGGCTCTGACAGCTCCTTACAAATATTAAAGCAAGTCTCAAAGTGCCCTGGGGAAGTGAGCAATGCCCTGTTTTACTAAGGGACTTGGCCAAAAAGACACTGGGAAGCAGTGGCAGATATTCCAGATCCAAGTCGTATCCTTGACAATACTGCCCTTGCTTCCAATGAGCAGTAAATGCCCCATATAACGCATGGAGGGGGGTGGGGCAGAAAGCAGTCTATGCCACGGGTCAGGGCTGTCACCCCTCAGTCTGGATTCAGTTACGTCATTGTGCTTTAGAGTCTGCCACACAATAGTAATTGTGATTGGTTAAGAACCACAGATTAGTCCTCCCCACCTGCACTGGCAGTATGATTATGCATGTCATCTCTAAAGCCCAGCTGAGGGGGAACTCTCCACATGCAATGGGCTGAGGTCTCAATCCACAAACCACTTATTGAGTAGCCTCAAAGGCTTCAATGAGGCTACTCTGGAGTAACTGGTTTATAGATCAGTCTAAGTAAGAAGGGGCCATCCCCAGTGGGCTTGGCCACCATGTACATGTGAAGCGTTCTGACTGCTTTCCAGGTTATCAAGGGGAATAAGCTTCCTGTCAGCAGCGCTGAATATCCCTCACAAAAGCCAAGGCTGATAAGAATCAAACATCCCTTATCGGCTGAAGGGACAGCTGCGGAATCTTTAATCACCAGTTGCCCCCAACAATAAGCTTTTGTTTCGCCAACCAAATCTTTTTCCATCTCAAGACGCAAAAATTGTATGAAAGAAAGAAAGAAAGAATCCTCTGCCTGCAGTTGTCATTTCTTCCTCTTTTGTTATGGATAATGAATCCTTCATATTGATATGGAAAGTGGCCCTAGTAGAGGTTTAGAAGTCTTGCTGCTCTACCATCTGCTTTTTTATAAGCTGGCCCTCATTCTACTCTAAACACACCCTGTTTACATGGATGGATTGGATTGGACAGCTTCTCCAATAGAGAGGGAAGGTCTTTGATCAGCACATGGCAAGGAAACCTCATTGACAATTCCACAAACACCCCAGACAGTGTTGGTGACCAGCAAAGGAGATGCATTCTCCTTTGGGAGAATTAGATTCCAACAATGCATGTTGTCAGAAAGATCCAGGAGGTCCTGGGGAGAGAGAGGGTATCTCTCACGACCGGCATTTGGAGCCTCATCTGAAAGCAGCACAATGCCCCCTTTGGGTGGGCTGGGGGGACTGATTTAGCACTGACTCAGAAATTACAGTACTATTGATTGGCTGACCTGGTGCCATTTTGTTGTGCATGGCTCCTGTAAGACCATGCTGGCCTGAACCCTGCTTAGCTTCTGAATTCTGGAGTGATCACAGCTGCGGGGGGGGGACTGTCTGCACATAACGGCAGTTTAAAAATTTCACATACTGCAGCAAAGGGAGAATTAAGCTGATTCTCTAAACTGGGAGCAAATGATACCACAGAACCACATGCAAGGCTAACACAGAGTGGAAATTGAGCATTCACTGGAGCAGGAAAAAGACAGGATGGAAGGAAACAAAGAAGTTGGAAAGAAAAGGAAAGCAGGCACTAGCAGCTTTCAGTTTATTTCTTATTCACCACATTTCCCTGGCAGAACCCTCATAGGTTTATACACCAGTAGGGGTGGGGAAAGGTTTGGAAAATCTTGTAGCTGGTAAGTACAACACATGGGGGCAAACTCACCGCTTGGTGCAACTCCAGGGATCAACTGGGCCCATTAATGGGAGCAGCGTGCGGTTTAGCGTTCAGGCTGAAAGTACTGTGCCTTATTGATTGCAGGGGATTGTGGGATACAAAGGGTGGGCTGGGGAAAGAAGGGGACAGAGCTCCTTGGCTGGCCAGAAGGAATGTGCTGAGGATGAATGGAGCAAAGGGAAGCAGAGGCATGAATGAGCAGAGGGTGAGCTGATGGGAAAAAGTCTTACACAGGGCAGGCAGCAAAGGGAAAGAGATGAATGGGGAGGAGTTAAAGATGCTGCTTGAATGGAGGAATAAGCAAAGAGGATAAATGAGGCAGACAGGGACCAGAATGGTCCAGAGTGCAGCGGCAGAGGCAGAAAGGCCTCCCACGTCACTTGACAAGGTCTTAAACCGAGCGGCAAGTGACACAGAGCGGACCTTAATCCGGGAGCAAGAAAGGCTGCCCGCCACAAACAGAATTACCCCCTTCCACTCCCCACTCCTAATCCCTCCACATCAGCCACCTTCCCTACTCTCAGTCACCGAGTTCTCATGAACCCTGAGCCACTCGGTCAGCAGTGACCTTGCACCAGGATCATGAATGAAATTCATTTCTCAACACAACGATCAGCAAACCTGCACGGAGGGAAAAAAATACAAAGGCAAGAAAACCACTCAGAGACTGCAAATATGGCAGGGTGCAGCGCAGGATCAGGAGGGGAACGTAATGTGTATAATACATGGAAAGGGATTTATATTATACTAAATAATTTCAAGTAGCACAGTGCTCAACCACAGAGCTGCATTGTCATCCTCATTCTGCAGATGGGGAAACTGAGGCACAACGGAGTCAAGTGACTAACTTAAAGAGAAGCAATGACTCTGTAGCAGGGCTGGAAATAGAAGCCTGCATCCCAGCTTTCAATCCACTCCAGCGGGCCCCACATCTCTGAAAGATTGCCTCTCCCCTCTGCTCCATCATGGGCCCTGTAGTCAGCCGGGAGTACCCTCTGCAAGACTCCTGATCTTGCAGGATCAAAAGTTAATTAGAGAGGATGTACACACATGCACGTGCACGCACCTTCTTTCCATAGGAAACTAGCTAAAACCAGGTTTAATCCAGTTCCAACTCCACATTCGACCTTCTCAGTGTCTATTCTGAATCCTGGAGGTTTGCAGCGCGAGTCTTAAAATATCTCACGTGTAGATGCCAAAAACTGCGCTTTGTATTTCAAGGAGCTGGCTGTTCTTCTCTACTGCTTACATTTTTTCCTGTGGCAAGCCAATATTAGCAAACCAGAACAGTACGTCTGCAGGAATACAAGCCCAATCATGTTGCAGTAAGTATAGTATCAAGTGAGTGATTTGTCTGAGTGAACAAATGAGGACTAAAGGAAAAGGCAAGGATTTGGGAGGGGGGCGGATTTAAAGATCTTGGATAAGAATGCAAGCTAATATTTGGAAACTAGTTGCAAACATGCAGTTTATTAATAATAATAATAATAATAATTATTATTATATAGTGCCAACAGTGTACCAATCAGTTCTGAAAGACTTTTGCATACACTGTCCTCTGAAGGGGGGAGGGCAGGACAAAGGAGCTGACATGTTCCTTTCTGACATAGCCTCACCCCTTAAGAGAGTTTGTCATGTTGGGATACACTGGAGGGGCCGAGGCAAAGGGGCTGTCACACACTTTTCTGATGTAACTCCTTATGACGTATCAAGACATCATGATGCTTCATAGGGGTGGGCCACAGTGGAGAGGGGGCAGGAAGTCCCTATTATGGCCTGCCCCCTTTCTGACACAGCTGCCCTCTGCTGCTCTGATTTCCCATGCGGCACCTGTGGCTGACTTGGAGAAACTGGGGCTTCCCTTCGAGCCCAAAGACTCTGGGTCCAAACCTGGAATCTTTGGGTGAATCCCAGAGAGGAGGCAACCTTATACCCACCTGGAGTAGCTGTGGCCAATCTGCAATGACCATGGCCATCTCTAGGTGGCGCACAGTGGTTTGTGAGAGGTCTGTAACACAGAGAGGTCTGGGTTGCTCCATAGAGTCTAGGAACTGCTGTTCTAGATTATAACCTTTCTGTCCCTGCTCAGGATCTCTGGATGCTACAGACAATACAGCCTATTTAATGGGCAACAAATCAAGCTGGTGACCCCCCCCCTCTAGGAAAGGTGTCCTATGGAGGCCTTCGAAAGGTAACTGCATGCAGCAGGAAATGTTATTCCAAGCAATCGTGATTCTAATGAAGTAACTAGCAGGAAGAGGGAGCAAGCGAAGGGCATGGGAAATCTAGTGAAAGGCTCCAGAAGGTACGCGCAGCAGAGACTAACAAGCTGGAGCAGAGCAGCTTCCTATACCGGATGAGCCCGCTAGGAATCATAATTGCAAATAGACGAGATCCTTGCTCTCCATCTGCCAGCCTGGACATAAGCAGATCACATTGCGAGAGACAAAGAATAGGCATTATTTTCGACTCACTGCAGCCAGCTTTAGTTATGCGCCACCAATTGGTGTTAGCAAAACTTGTGCAGTTAGCATGGAAATAGGCCATGCCGTGCTTTACTGAAACTCCTTTCCTTCTTTGAATGAAATTTGAGTTTGATTTTCACCTCCCCTGCAAAAATTGTCAACATGCTGGTGGAAGAGACTATAGACGAGGAAAGATCAGGGAAAGCTTGGTGGGATAATAGCTAAAGCCCAGGGCTGCCCAGAGTGGGGGGGGGGGGGGGGGGGATTTACCCTGAAGCCAAAGAGGTAATTTACCTCAGGGCTTCCCACCAAAGGTCCCACGATGAAACCGAGATGCAGGTTTGAACAGAGTGGATTGTAGAATAAAGGGGATCCCACATGGCCTCCTGCTTCCGATACCTCTAGGTGGCCCTGCCAAAGTCAGGGACCTTACAGTCTGCAAGCAATGAAAGGAGTCAACAACCAAGAGGAGAGACTAAAGAAAGGGAGGCTGCAATCCTCAGTTTACTCCAGAGTAGTCCCAATGGCTTCAGTGGGACTACTCCAGTATATTTATTTATTTATTTATTCGCATTTATACCCCACCCCTCCTGAAACAGCTCGGTATGTGGTTTGAGACCAAAGTTAGTAAAGCTGGTCAGGAAATAGTATTTTTTATCTCAAAGGAAATTTTTGTCATCACTTTCCATTCCGAATCTGAGTGGAAAGACAAACGTTTTGAAACGCTTAATGGAATGAAAACTAAATCCAAAAGGTTTATCATCCGAAATGTCAGAGTGCGAAAGGCTGCCATTTTCAATCAAAACAGAACAGCTCGACGAGCTCAAGCAACGACATTTCTGGTTTGATTTTCCACAATGGCAGAATCCCACAGAAACAGGCATTTCCCAAGTTTTGATCAAGCCAGATTTTCTGAAGGGAAGAGTCTTAATGCCAAGTAAAAGAATCGATGCCAAAGATCCATTCCCCATCCTTGACTGCATGCCCTCATCTCCTCTCCCTTCCCCCAAGCCCAATCTTTTTGGAACTTGAGAGATGGGACTAGGGGTGGGCTGCTTGCACACATGCTGATTTTCACACAAGATTCTGGGCGTTTTCAGAAGTGACGGCGCGGCGCCCACCACTGCCCCGACTTACCTAGGCGGTGGTGGTCACTGTCACTTTGGTCGGGATCTGTCCTGCCTGCCAAACTAACGTGACGGCAGCCGGGCTGGGAAGATGCACAGACGTGTGTCCTCCCAGCCCCGCCCCTGTGCTGCACACAGCTGCCTGCCCCACATCTGACAGGGAGCCACTATGACACCCAGAAATGCGGAGACTCCAGACCAGGTCCAAGTAAAGCAGGCTTTAGACGTAAAAGGCCACTTTACTCTGGGTCCAGCAGCCAGATCCCAACTATGGTGGCAACTAGCCCGGGCTGTGACTCGGGGATTTCCCCAACTTACAGCCCAGACTAGCCCCCTCCACAGAAGGAATCCAGCCCAGGGAAACATCTGGCGGGCGCATTTCAACGTGACAGTGGCCCCTGGGTTAAACCGCACTAAAGCAGGTTAAACTGGGCCACTGTTACATTTGCAAATACCCACAATCTCACATAAAAGTAGCATGCACACGTTTCTTTTATGCTCCCCCACCCGCGCAGAAAGTCACGTGACCTTAAGGGATCCATTATTAAATGTAACGGAGCCATGCACACATGACTAAATTTACTGGGGAAATTGCTGGGAAAGGTGGGAGGGGAATGGGAGGGGGAAAGTGAATGGGAGGAACCAGAGGGCCGACGAACCAGCAAGCAGCCAGAGAGAGAGGGCTGTAGAGTGGAGCAGCGGCTGGCGGGCTACAAGACAGAATGCTGCAGCCTGACATGAAATTGACAAGCAGTCTGGGAGCAGCAAGGCAGCCAGCCTAACATTAACAAGGAGCAGCTGAGCAGACGACTCAGGGAGGCTCTCTCCGCACCCTGTAACAAGTCTAACCGGGCATCGCAAATAACAAGAGCCTCCACGGGTTTTATTTGTACCGGGAGTTTAATTGACATGAAATTAGCTGCATGCGCACATTCCAACTTAACTTTTTTTAAAACAAAAAACTCATGTTACTGTCAAAATAGGATTTTCCTGCCCCAACATCCGTGACAAAAATCACGGAACTTTCTATGCTGAATGAGAAAAAGACGCATTCACACGTTGCTATAGCTCATGTGAGATAGAAAATAACGTGAAATTGTGTATTATGGACAAGCAGCCTAGGTCCATGGGCCAGATGCAGGAATTAGAAAACAGTTTCATTAAAAACCACCACCACTAACAAAAAAAAACCCAGCTGTGGGCCACATCTGACCACAGGTTCCCCATCTCCAAGCCAAGGTGTAGGCCCCTCTCTCCTCCCACCTGCCCCCTGGATGCCTTGCATTGCTCCTGGCCTTGGAAAAAGGACTTGCACGCAATGGACAAATCACTCTAAAAATCCAGAATGTGTTTTCTACCAACTGAAACATGGAAAACTCACCCCCGAGGCCTAGTAATTAAGGCTAATTATTAGGTAACTGTTAAAAAGCAATGATACCATTTTAGATTAACAACTTCCATAAATTGACTAGGACACTCTAAGATGACATATGAGGCACTGCTATGAGCCTTTGCACTAAGTAGACATTTTTCACTGCTATGTACCTATGACATAAGTTAGGCAAATCGATTACCATCCCCATGGATTGCCCCAGGTGGTCCCGCCTAAAACCAGCTCTGCACCAACAGGACAAGTAGGAAATGGACAAATCCTCTGTAAAGCCACACCAAGGCTTAAGCTGCTTCCAGTCATAATTTCTTCTGGAAACAGCCGTTTCTTCACAAATCCCCTATGTTTAGGGATGGGTGTGACCCACTAATTTGGGATCTGAATTTTCCCAAGCTTCGGGCATCTGGGGGCCTGGGGACTAGTATGTCATATCGAGACAAGTGTCAAGGACATAAGAAATGTCATACCGGGTGAGACTAATGGACTCTCCAGCCCAGCATCCTGTCTCCAACAATGGCCATCTGGTTAATTTAGAGGAATGTGTAACAGGTCATAATGGAGCAACCCATTCCCTGCTGTTCACTCCTAGACCCTGTCAGTCAGAGGTTACATCTCCTGACAAATTTGACTAATAGCCATTTATAGACCTATTCTCTAAGAACTTATCCAATCCTTTTTTGTCTGCAAAGTTTCTCACTTGAAGTGAGAGGTTTTTAAAGCTCAGAGTGTTTAGAGCAGATGTTTCTCCTTATAACATCTAATCTTCCACATCCCCCCTTGTAATGAAACTAAGCATGTACACCTGCAACTTCTCAATTTTATGGATGCATCCTGTTTATCCAGGGGTAAACAGCCCTTGGGTAAGACTAACTGTGGATGAACTCCTAGCAGGTAAAGCTTCATGTGGCTGCTTCATGTGGCTGCTCCTACCTGAGGGTTAGTTAACCCTCATTCCATGTTGTGGAATAGGAACAGTCACATGAAACAGCTTTACCCAGCTGTAGTAACATTTACCCAGGAATGGTAACCAGGGTGTGTGGTAACTTTTACCCAGGGACAAATTACCTTCAACAGTTTCACGACCCCTTTGGGTAGCTGTTTACCCCTCTAAGTCTCATTGTGTGTGAATATGGCCCAAGCTGAAAGAAAGCAACCAACACAGCAACAGCTACAACAGATTGACAAGGGTAGTTGTAAGAAGAGCAGGACTTCCTCAGATGCCTCCTTTGCTGTATGATTCTAGTAGGATTTCAGGATCATCGGCCAAGAGGAGCAGGGCTTCAGAGCGGACAGCAAGAGTTGTCACCTCTCCAGGTTTCACCCAGAGACTCCAGGTTCTGACCTGAATTATCTGGGTCAGCCGGGGTGCCCTTGGCTAACTCAGAGAATTAGGGCTTTCAGGGGGTTCCATGTCAGAAAGG
>QEPC01005108.1:1406469-1427184 GCA_003113815.1 Sphenodon punctatus
AAGGGGTGGGGGGTTCCCCACATATTGTATTTTTAAATTGTTTAAAAAATATATGTTTTTTTTTTTATTGAATGTTGTTCGCCACCCCAGGCTGCTCGGAGGGCAGGAGGGGCGGGATATAAATAAATAAATAAATAAATAAGTGCATAGCATTGATACGGGAACAAAGGGTCCTGTCAAGTCAGGTCCCTTCCGCACCACTGGGAAAATCCAGATGCAGACCCACAAGGAAATAGAAGACATGTTACAACTGGGGGTCATACAGATATCAAAAGGGGAATGGGCAAGCCCTGTAGTACTAGTCCCAAAACCTGGTGGGTCAATCCGGTTCTGTGTAGACTATAGAAAGTTAAATGCCATAACCCTTTCAGATACATACCCCATGCCTAGAACTTATGATGTACTAGACAAAATTGCAGGGGCCAAGTATCTGACTACACTAGACATGACTAAGGGTTATTGGCAAATTGGGTTGAACCTACAAGATCAGCCAAAAACAGCAGTTATAACTGACAAGGGCTTGTATGAATTTACGGTTATGCCCTTTGGTTTAAAAAATAGCAGGGAAGATTGCTATGGGTCAGGTCACATACCTGGGACACTGTGTGGGGAGTGGCAACATATGTCCCTTGCCAGATAAAACTGAGGTTATCGTGTCCCGGCCCACACTCAATACTAAGAAACAGATTCAAAGATTCATAGGCATGCCCACCTACTACCGCCGCTACGTAAATCACTTCAGTTCCATAGCAGCTCCCATGACAGACAAGTGTAAGAAACGCTTGCCTGAAAAGGTACAGTGGTCCCCAGAGTGCCAAGAATGTTTTGAGAAACTTAAATATGCTCTGCCCCATGCACCATTGCTCATCAATCCAGACTTTGACAAATAATTCCAGGTTTAGACAGAAGTTTCTGATACTGGGTTGAGAGCTACCCTTATGCAACAGAGAGAGGATGGAGAAAACCATCCCATTGCTTTCCTAAGTAAAAAACTGCTCCCAAGAGAAAAGAATCTTGCAACCATTGAAAGGGAATGCCTAGCAATTGTGTGCGCAGTAAAGAAGCTAAAATCATACCTATATGACAGAAAGTTCACAGTGTACTCTGATCACTCACCCCTAACATGACTCAATAATGTGAAGAATTCTAACTCCAAACTCCTCAGGTGGAGTCTGTTTTATGCAAAGTCATGCCGAATGTGTATTCAGAAAAAGCCTAAACACCTCTGCAGACACTAGCCAGAGACCATTGAGTTGCAAATGGATTTCTTCCTGTGGACATGACTGAAAGCACAGAGTCACTGGGCAAGAAAATAAAACAAAGGACCCTGGGAAGGTACTTAAGGGGGGAGACAAGACAAAGAAAGGATCCATCTTTCTATCTTGCTCACTTGGTTGAGATCAGCTCATTGAGCCTCATCTGTATCATCCTATCTGACCAGCCGGAGAAGGGCTGCATCAACGGAACTAGGAAGTAAGGCTTTTTGGAAACTCTAAAGACTGGTACCCAGCCAAGCTTTCCACCGCTGGCTGTGACATGAACTGAAACACCCTTGGACCTGGATTAGGGTAAGTCTAAATCAGAAGAATCCAAGTACAGATAGGAATGTGTTATTGGTTATGTTATTTTCATTTCTGCACTTGAGTATAATCTTGTACTGCATGATCATTCATGATTTATTCATTAAACTACTTTTTACTGAACTTCATATGGTCCAGTGGAATAGCTAATCCTAACATTGGTGGGACACAGTTTGAGGTTAAGTCTGTGTTTACAAACACAGACAAACCTAGAGAGAAAGAGTCTGTACTGGGAAACTCTGTGGCTGAAAAGGTGACAAGAAGGTTCACCCGTTGCAGGCGAGAGCTGATCCAGTGAGAGCTGCAAGCCAGGGAAACTGAGTCACAATAGCCTAGAGTGGGGTACTGAGCCCCCAATCCTATGACAACGGTCCTTGTTGCTGAGATTCTGGGCCAGGAGGCTTCCTCCACTCTACCCCCTACTTCTTGGGGGCCATGAGTAGGGGGTAGAGTGACCCCCTACTCAAGACTTCCAAGGCCATCTTTTGGGCAACAGAGATTCCTCCACCTTGCCCCCCCCTCCTTCCACCAGCCCCAATCTCTTTGCCCTGGGCCCAGGTAAGGCCAGCCCTCTGTGCGTGCGTGCGTGTAGCATCACAAAGAAGAGGAAAGGGTGTAACAAGTGCCCTTGCACCATAAACATTTTCCAGATCAGAATCTAACAAACCATGCAATTCCAGCACTTTCCCACTTATCTATTTACAGGGCAATAGTCCAGCCACAAGAAGATGTTCCTTCCAAATACTTCTGAATGTAAAGTCCCTCTATCTCCCTTATGAGAGGTCATCATGATCAGTCTGCCTAGACTCTCACCTTCTCCTTTAGCTTCACAACAAGACCCTCTCTTAGGTTCAGCACCTTCTCATTAGTGCTCTGTGATCCTGGCCTCTGAGAGTCAGCTTTTCCATTCCAGATTTGGATCAGCACCCTGGTCAGCTCCCAGTCATAGCAGCCGACCTCCTCAGCTGATGCAATTGCTAGCAGCAGACCCTCCAGATCATAGGGCTTGGCAGCTCTTATAGGCCCCAAGGAGGTGTGGTCACTGGAGGCAGCCAGCTCCCTTAAAGAGACATACACCCACTGCCCCCCAACAGGGTCTGTATCCTGTGAGGACTCGCATCCACCAGTTTCAAGAGGGGGACAGTCTAAAATGTTTGAGAGTCCCTGCTCTCAAGTAGGGGGTGAGAAGGATCACACTGTCAGCACCCACCATTGAAGCACAATGTTCCGTTCAATCCCAGCCCACCATCTGCCTTTTCCTTGACTTTCCCAAGGTTCCAGCGCACGTGTAACTCTTCAGCAAACGATGCTGGCAAGTGTAACAGTCCAGCTAGAAGAGGTTATTCCAGCCCTATCCCTTCAGGTAAGAGAATTAATTTTACTTTACATTAGTCTTTACCGTGGCAATGTTTTAGTGGGCCAGATTGCTCCAGCCATCACCTCGACAACCGGATTTAGGATAATAAGGTGACTTTAGGAACAGCAAGCTGGGGCAGTAGGTGTCATCGCTGCGGGTGGGAGGGAAGATGGCCAACAGATAACATCAGCCCCTGGCCTCCCCACCATAGACATAAATCTTCAGTGAACTGAAGGAGATGCCTCTCCCTCTTCTATTCCATAGTGCCGCACACAGAACCACCGTGCCTTCCCAGAGAGCTCCCAAGCACATGTCCCATCTGCTCCCTGCCTGATGTGGTGCTAATTTACTCCAGGAGGATTTGCTCCCATCAGTCAGTGATGTAACATCCCAGCATCAGAAATAAGTGGAAATAAAACAGGGTTGAAAGCAGGCTGGGGCCTCTAGGTAGGCAGGCCTGGTCTGGTCAGGACTGTGAAGCTGAGAGAGGGCAGGAGCAATGGAAAATGGAAGACACCTTTTGGGGGCAGGTGTAGCTCTTTCAGGTAAGGACACATCCCACAGTCAGCCTCTAGTATCAGGGATCCCAAATTCTTTGGTTCTGTGATCCCAGACAGCACAAAAACATGCAAAGTACACCAAATGTCAATCAATAATCAATAATTTATTTACGGCTCCAGCTTTCGCTATGGCCCAACCAAATGTCAATCATCCGCAGATGCTGTGATCCCAACTGGGGTTCTCAGCCACTGCTGCTGAGAAGCCCCAAAAGCCCTCGTTCCACCTCACTGCTGCTGAGGAGCTCTGGAGCTTTCCTCCGCACCCAATTCAGAGGGGCCAGGGAGCTCTGCACCCATCCCAAATCTCAGGATTGGCGGTGGGGAGGTTCCAGGGATCCCCTCAGCAGTGGTGTCATTTGCAGGCCCCCAAACAGACAGGGCCTGCGGCAACTGCACTGTCTTAAGACCAAGCCTGGGAGTCACCTTCCCTCCCCCAAACACTTGCCAGCCCTCCCTGCCCTGCACACTCCCACATTCCCTTTCTCCATTAGCTTCTAAAATGCCAGAAAACTCCAAACCTTAACCGAGGCTACAAGATTCTCAAAGAAAACACACACCCTACAAGGGCAGGATCAGGAGGTGAAATGACTATTTCTTCAGAGAAGAGCTTAGAGGTGGAGCTAACTTTGCTTTCTCTTTTAGTTCTAGGGAGCTACGGGGATTGGGGGATGACTAAGGTGCCCAGGCTGTGGGCTGCACAGGGATGGAAGGAAAGGAGGCCACACGGTGCTGTCAGCAGAGGGAAACAAGAGAGCAGGGGCTGGGAGAGATTCTGAGGCTTGCTGTAACTTTTCGATCTCTCAAAGGCCAATGATGGAAATTCCATAAGCAGCTGCTTGGCTTACATCTGGGTCACCTTTTGCATTTTAAAGCAAGGGCAATACACAAAAGGAGGGAATAAGGGGGCAGATTTCTAATCCAGTCAACTTCTATACACCAGGAGAACTCCTTCTAGAACTACATCTATGACCAGGGCAGATCTGGAAGGAATATTTACTCCTCGTGAGAGATCTGTGAGAGGGTAGCAAGAAATGGTCTGATGCTATATCAAACATTTTTGGAGGACAGTTTTTCAAAACTAAAAACACACCCATAATGACCCCCTTAGAACTCATATGGAAAATTTAATCTTCCAACCAAATTTTTAAAAGTATACATTGGCTTCTCAAAAGCTTGTGTGGTTCCAAAGACCTATTCTTTCCCCACTTTCATAGAAAACGTTGCCACGTTAATTATGGTCCTGTGACTCTTCCATGTCCCTAGCAAGGGGTCTAGTGGGTAGAGCCTGGGACTGTGACTCACCACCTCTTGGCTAAAAGTTTTCAAGTGTCAGCGGCTTAAGTAAATTACCAATCCCCAGGTGGTTGATTTCAGAGATGCTGAGTACCCAGCTGCAAGACACTTCTGGGAGCCTGCGTGTTTTATGACAAGCAAGCTATCCGCTATTAACAAAGTCAGGGGCGTAGCTAGCCTGGGATGGGCCCAAGAACAAAAAATGTCGGTGGGTCCCCCTGCCTTTTTTTTTCCTGCCGGTGGTGAAGCTGCCGGCCGGCCTAGGAGTGCCTCCCAGCTCAGCCGGCCTAGGGGCGCTGGGCTGCTGGTGCTTGAGACTTACTTGCTCTCTGCAGATTCTGTGGCGTGCTGCTGGTGGCCTGCTGCTGGGCCCATCTGTCTTCTGGGCCGGCAGTGAGCTGGTCCCACGGTGCACTCTGTCCCTTGCGACTCGCTGCCCGCATGCTGGGGCCGAGCACAGCCAGCAACAGCAGTGCCATTGCTGCCCCGGCCCACCTGACAAGCCCTGGAGGCCAGGGGCTGGTCGGGCGAGCCAGGGCAGGCTGGATCAGCTTGATGCGAAGAGCACCGGAGCGGGAAGATGACCGGCGGTGGTTCCACTCAATTACCGAGAGGAGCCGCTGCCGAGCACCTTCCCACTTGGGCTGGACCTCCCTAGAACCAGCCTTGCCCGGACCAGGTCTGGACTGGTGGGGAGGACTCCTCCTTCACGACGCAGTGCCGAGGGGCGAGCTAAGCCGCGAGGCGTGTGAGTGTGACCTGGCCCAACGGAGATTGCTGCATGAGGTCCCTCCCTGCCCATGGTTGCAGTGCAGGCAGGGAGGGGGAAGGGGTCCACACAGCAGCCAGAAGGGCCCCCAGCCAGCTCGATGGCAATTTTTTTAAAAAGAAAGAAAAAGGGGGGGGGGGAGAGGGAAGGGTGTCTTAGCTACCTTGGATATTTGGCCCCCAGTCAGTACAGGCCCTGGGACAAATGTCTCTGTTTGTCCAATGGTAAAGCCTGGAATACGCCTTTCACAGTTTCAAAACCATTAACACCAGAGGGGTCTAAATAGCCAAGTCCCACCTTCGAAGCTTAATTAGGCACAAAGGGGCCGCCTAAGTCCTTTTAATAACCAACAAGATGTAGTCTTAGAGAAGGTGAATTTTCAAAACCAGAAATGATACTGATATGCCTAGTTCCAGGGCCACCCCGGGCCCCGCTCCTAGGGGGCCCCCGCACTCGGGGTCCTCAGCTCCCAGCCTAACAGTGGCTGGGAGCTGGAGACCCCAAGCGCAGTGACCCCGGTCAACTCCGACTGACAGGCAGCAGAGGGGGCCAGCAGAAGCGAGGTAGAGGCAGAGGCCCCGTCTCTCCCACACTCCGTGTCCCCCACCCTTCCGCTGCCTGTCAGTCTCGGCCAGGGGAAATGAGGGAGAGGCGGGGCCTCTGCCTCTCCCTCATTTCCCCTGGCCGAAACAGCCAGGCAGCGGAGGGGACCAGCGGCGTGAGGGAGAGGCCCTGCATCTCCCTCACTCTGTGGGTGCCCCCTGTGGCAAAATGCCCGTTTCCCTACCAGAGTACCCTAGACAAACACTCTGCTACACCCTATCAAACACACACACACACACACAAGCACCCCAGGGCCTGGACAAATGCAAGGTCACAGGACAAGTGTTCTGGGCATGTTCCAAAAGCCAAGGACAGGGATCACTATCTCAAGGTGAACGCCATGATGTCTCACCTAAGTGACCTCACAGGTCAGAGGGCTCAGGCAGTTCACCTGGATTGGAGAAACCCCTACCTGCGGGCGATTCCCAAAGGGGAGGAGGGGTTGAGCTTAAAAAGCCAGGTCACACCCCTTCCGCACGCTCTCTGGACTCACTGACTGAGATCTCTAGCAGACGCTGCTAGGCTGGTGACCTCCCTGCCTGGAGGCACACATGGGCTGCCGGGCCTGGCAGTGACTTTGTAACTCTGGCCTTTGCCAGAAGAACTACTTGGACCCCATAGGAAAACCATCACCTATGGAGACCGGATCAGAACCAGTGTGAGTACCTTGCTTGCTACCTCAGCTACAGCTGTAGGAAGACGCTTTCCAAACGGACTACTATGTCTACAGGTCTGACTCTAATTGGTCAAGGATTATCACCTCTGGTTCTCGGGGTAAACTGTGCTTTTATTCCTTTTTTTTCTATGTACTAGTAAAGTCTCAGCTTTCTTTTACCCTACTCTCTGTGTGGGCATTATTGGCTGAGCATTATACGTCTCCCTAGGCCAAGCTACTAAAGAGGGGGAAATCTACCTATCTGGCTAGAAGCCAACAGCTCTGGAACCAACGGAATCCTCCTGTGGGTAGCTCTGGGGATCTGCCTCCAATGCAGAGGAAGAAATCACAGGAACAGAGTGCCAGGAAAGGGGAGCGTTTTTGGGAAGCTGTAAGGCTTATGACTTTTGAGGGTTCACATTTCCTGAGTGGTGTGAATGCCCGCTGGGAAAAATTCAGGTGGTGGCAGCAGAATATCAAGTGTTTTGGGGGTTTGCCAGCTGTGAGAACCCCTAGCCAGAGATTGGGAGAAACACAGTGAGGTGGGTGGCTCAGCTGTATAGAGCCCCCTACTGGCGTTTCACCACCCCCCGCCTGTCAGTCTCTCGGCCAGGGGAAATGTGGGAGAGGCAGGGCCTCTGCCTCTCCCTCATTTCCCCTGGCCGAGACAGCCAGGCAACGGGGGGTGGGGGGAGCAGCAGAACTTCCGGTGGCAGCAGGCAGTGCGGCGGCAGATTTAATCTACCCTACCTGAAGCTCCGAGCCCAGCACAGGGCCCAGGGTGGCGGCAGCAGCAGATCAGGTAAGTGATCCGATGGCTGGGCTTGAGCTGGGCGGAGGGGAGTGCCCCTCCCAGGGCCAGCCCAAGGGTTTCAGGGGCCATGTGCCAAGTCCTTGCTGCGGGGCCCCAAAGGCCGGCTAGCACTTGCTAGAATTGGGGGGGGGGGAGGATTTTCAGGGGATGAGGGGCGGCTGGTTACTTACCTGCAACTTGACTGTGTCAGCTCAGCTCCGAAGCTATATAACTGGCCAGGGATTCCCAGGAAGTTCACATTTCCTGAGTGGTGTGAAAGCCCGCTGGGAGGGAACAGAAACAAGTGAGCCTCGCAGTTCTGCTCCAAGCCACCTCCCCATCTACTGCAGCTCCAGTCAATTTCACTTCCCTCTTTGCCACTGGGCCGACAGCTCTCTCCTGGCAGTCCACCTCCTGTGGCCCCTCTAGTTCACCTCTCCACCCCACAGGTGCTTCTCACAAGTCCAGCACCTGCATCTCATTGGTACCTGGGCCACCCCTGCTGACCTGTGGCAACCCTTCTTAAAGGGGCCAGCCTACTCAGCCCTGCTTAATCTTAAAGGGCAAGGTTATCCCCATAGCCACCCTGCTACAATGAGCTTCTGCCTGCCCCCTGGAACAGACACCCCTCAGATCACAGCTTCTGACTTGGCTTCATTCATGGTCACACCCCTGCCTGCACTACCTTGCCTTGACACTCATGCAGAATGACCCTCCTAAGGCCTTGACCATTAGTCCAGCTCTGACTCGTACTTCTCCAAAGACTTCTCCAAAGCCATGTGGCTGGGATCCTGACACCTATTTCCATGTAAACACCATAAATGATGAAAAACCAGAGCATTTTTCTTGTAGCACAGGGGAGAGAAAGGGGCGCACCCATTAACTTCAGCATACAGCCCACAGTAACCTGATTAATGCTAATAACATCACCTCCCTGAAAATAGAAATTTAACACCTAGGGATTGAGTTGGAAGTACCATGCCTTGCACAAATTTTTTAAAATAAAATCCACAACTCAGGAGTCAAATGTAATTTCATATTTAAAAATCCACCTCAGCTTTCCCTTGCCCATGCCTTCCACCTCTCCTTTGCTTGTTGGGCAGAGTCTAAAAGCAAATTTCATTTCCCCCCAAAATGCTGCTTTGTTTCACCCTGGTTTGTCTAACAAGGTGCACAATCTAGTCAATTTCACATTCTGCTTCTTAAGCATTAGAAAGGTGCACAATACCTAGATTGCACATGCTGCAAAGGGCTGCTTGAACCTTGGGCTCTCTCCACATGTAACGTTAATTGGAGATATGGTCATAAGAAGAGTCCTGTGTAATCTGCAAACAATTTTCTGAATTCTGCCACCAAGAAACCCAAATTCTGCAAGCAGAGAGTCCAGTCTTACAAGCAGACTTATCGCCCTCCATACTCCAGCCCGTGCACTTCGCTCCTCCTCTGTCCCCTCTCTCGCCCTTCCACGCCTTCCCTGCTCCCCTAAGCCCCTTNCCAGGCATGGGGGGCAGCAAGTGAGAAGGGACGAAGGCGCTTAGGGGAGCAGGGAAGGCGTGGAAGGGTGAGAGAGGGGACAAAGGAGGAGCGAAGTGCACGGGCTGGAGTATGGAGGGCGATAAGTGCAGAGAGGTAGGGGGGAGCAACTATACAAAAATTGTATAATTTGTATAGTTATAGATTTTTTGTGTTTTATTATTTTGTATACAATATAATTTTTGTTGGTTAGTAGCTTGGTCTACTTGTTTTGGTGTGTTAGTTGCTACTTGTTATGCTCCCTTGTTCTTTGCTCTCTCCAGAATATATAACAACAGCTAACAGTGCTAGTACCCTATTGACTAGCTCAGCAGTGCTAACATCTCAATGACTGGCTCAAATGCTCCCTTCTCAAGCTGTAGTTCTGCACTGCCAGATACCATTCTGCAACAATTTGGCCAAACCGCTGCAATCACAACAGTGTAGAATTCATGGGGGCTCACGAGTATCTCAAGAGAAAGCTAGTAGTATCTCTGTTCAAAAAACATGGTCATCCAGTAATGACAGCACCTGGACTGTTCATTTCTATTGTTCCTCCAACAAGGCAGCCCAGCACATTGAATTCCAAGTCAAATGTCCAGAGGCACATTGAAAGTTCAAGCAAGCCATTAGCATGTAACATTAAGATAAACTTCAATGCACTAATCTTTAGAAGGGTATCAAACTCCATCTATTAATGAATCAGTCACCCTCTGTAGCTAGCAATTTACATATCCAGCCTGCAAGCTGCTATGGGGTCAATGGACATGAACTGCTTGAATATATTAATTCCTAAAAAGCAAATTAAGATCCAGCATAACTCAATTGAATAATCAGACTTTCTTTATGAGGAATAAAAAGGGGAGGAGGGAGAAATGTCTGATAGGGAGGTAGTGTACATGGGATGATGGGGGGCAAATAATTCAGTTCAAGGGTACACAAGGGTTCCTGCTGTGACACATGGACACAAAGGAAACTCCATACAAGCAGCAAATAGTCTCTTTCGGTCTGCATATTCCACAAGCTACCAAGTAATTTTGTCATGCAGACATATTGTAGAAGCATCTAAAATATTATGAAACTGGACAGCTTTTAAATAACAAAAAGTTCTTTTAATAGCAATGCAAACAAAAAACCCCGCAGAGGATTAAGCTAGCCTGCAGAGCTCACTAGGCGATGGGACAGAAAGATGAGAGAAAGGGAACTCCCAAAACAGAAAAATACAAGAAAACTAGCAAAACTATTGGCACCAGGAAACAAATGAAACATTTAGAATTTGAGTCCATAAGAAAACCAGTCTCTCACCATAAAATGGGGGAGGGGGGGGGGAGACAAATCTGAGGAATTTTATTTTGTGAGTTTTTCAACAAAATAAAAAAAATCAGTGTTGGACTTTGGAAACTGGAAATCTGGATCCCCCTTGGTGGCTTTGGAAATGTCAGCCAAAACATTCAGTCTCATTGCTAGAGAAAAAATTATATCCTTTTGCAACCAGGGCTGTAAGGCCTGCAACCTTCCACCAGAAGGTTTATCAGTGTTAAGAGAGTCTGTGTGAAAAGGGCCTCTAATTTAGGCCTCAGGTCACATACATTCTTTCTGATCTCAGTTTTATAGCTCAGAGTTTGGGGTTGGTTTTGTTTTTTCCAGATGCCCCCTTGTCAGAGTTAAGAGCTACTTTGTCCAAGGGAAGGAACCCTTCTATTATATCTAAGAGAGACAGATGAGGTAACTGAGCGATAGGAGCAGTGGACGTGCCAGCTAGGACAGGAGGAAGGGCACTTCTATTTTAAGTTTGCGTAGGAAATAATTGGCTCCTGTCCGAGGAAGGGTTGGTCTGGGCAAAAGCCTCAAATAAACCTGTACTGCTTTGTTACCCACCAATTGTAGGTGGCATTAGAGCTCTTTGGGACAAGGACTATGTCTACGGTTGTGTCTGAAATGGCATTTAGTACCTTTTGGGTGCCATGGAAACAAATAATGTGAGAGCCAGTTCCCTGAAAAAGCAGAAGTAAACATCCAGACAAGCTCCCTGTAAATTGCACATCTTCCCATGTATGCTTTTTGTAGGCTCCAGCTTGCAAATACCATGACATTCTGGCTTTTTGTCACCAGTGCAGGTTTATTTATAGGGCACAGACCCAAAACATAAAAAACAGTCTCTTACTTTTAAGGTGAGCCCCTTACAGAGGTATAGTTAGTAAGAGCATAATGAGTCCTGATGCAGGAGATGGAACAAGACCCCTGATGCATCTGGAGAAGGGTGCCTGGCAGAGATGTAATTTACGTGCAGCTGGTGTACATGGGCCCCAATCTCATGGGGCCTGGTGCAGCTGCAGCTCTCAGAGAAACATCTGTAATCAGAGAAAAGTCTGGGAGCCAGGAGTGTAGCTATCCTATGTGCAGGTAGCGACCTCCACCATAGATAGCTACGCCCCTGGCTCCCAGACTTCTCGGCTACAGAGACAAAACTCCCTTCTTGGCTCCCTCTTTTAAGCTCCAGGCACTCCCAGCCAGCCCCAGGATAACCAAGGATTCCCACCTTACTAGCTTCTCTGACCTTTCTGGCTGTGGCCCTCAGCGGGCTAAAAGCCTCCCTACAACTCCCCATTGGGGTCAAGCAGGCATCCCCCCAAGTGGCTCATTAGTCACCTAGCTCTTAAAGGCACAGATGGTCTCTACCAAGCCTGGACCACAGAGGGTTACACCTTACAAAGACTTCCCCCAACCCACCCATGGGCTGGTCCTGCCATTACTTAGGAGCACCAATTAAACACACACACACCCTTTTTTGTAGAGAAACAACAATAGGAGAAGACACATAAGACAGAGTGGGAGGCTACCATGCCTTGGGTACTGTTACCTCACTCTGGGCACACAGGCCATACGATGTCGCGAATCATGTGGCTCGTGCCTGCCAGATGTTCACCCCACCCCACCCCAGGGCAGGGGCAGGGAAGGGGGAACATCTGGCTGCTATGCGATATGTCCTTGGAAAGATTCCGAGGACCCGTCGCAGTGCAACCTTACTCCAACTGGGCAACTCATGTGCCTGGGCCTCGCTTGCCCCACCACTTGGGGAGCACTGCTGCGGGGTCTTGAGCAGCAGGTGCCCCCAGAGGCGGGATTAAGGTCAGGCCCGGGAAGGCAGGGCAGGGCAGGGCAGGGCTGGGCTGGGTAGCAGCTCATGGGATTTTCAAAAGTGCTAACCTCTTGGAGATCATGTTGTCTTCATCTGGAGTGCCAAGCGCCAGTTAACACTGCCTTGAAATGCAAGGGACCAGATAACAACAGGCATTATCTTTCAAGTACTTCACAGATCCAGAAATTAGCTCAATTCTCACCTATGCATGTAGCAATCAAAGGTAGGAATGTGGGAGGAAGAACTGTCTTGGGGCTAAAGGAATTAGACTGGGAGCAAAGAGACTGGGTTCAGTTCTCAGCTCTGCCACAGACATGCCTCAATTTCCCTGTCTGTAAAGTGGGAACAAACATCCCTTCTTGGGAGTGGGGGGGAGATGGATGTTGATGTTTGTAAAGTGATTCAGAACCCTTGGATGAAAGTAATGAGCATTAGGGTTCTCTCCTGACTTAAGAGCAGTCCTACAGCTTTGGACAAAAAGTCTCAAAGATGCCACATGCTGCCAGGATCAGGCCAAAATGAAAATTCTGAGCTTGGGGAAGGGAAACGGGGCCCGGACAGACAATCAATCCCCTTTTGAACTTTCCTCTTCACCATTCAGTAGCTGCAGCAAGGTGCTGTACAATGGTCACAAAGCAACTTGCCAGAAACCCACAGGTCTATGCCAGAGTTTGGAATTGAAAACAGAGGCTCCTGGCTTCTAGTCCTGTGCACAGACCGCTGTATCCAGCTCTTCCTGAGAGGCCGGTCTTCTGTGCTTATTTGTTCCAATTTACTAGGTGTGAACTTTAAACAATTTAACAGGCAGGAAAGATTAAAGCCATAACTAGCTACTCAGAACAGACTCAGTAAATTGCTTGATGATCTATCTCGATATTACCCGGCAAGTCCCTTGCATCAGATGTCATTGAGATAAGCACCTGTTTAAAAAAAATGTAGCTAATCCAGCTAAGACACAGGGTGAAATTATAAAGGTTAATCAGATCTAAGCTGCTGGGTTTTCATGCTGGCGCCGCTTATTTAACAACATACTTGGCAAGCAGAATTACTGAGCTTGAATCACAAACAATGACTAAAAATAGCAAAGGGACAACTCTCCTGGACAGCCACATTCTGGCATATCCAGTAAAAATGCCACACTCTTGCTGGGAGCACTCTGCATGTGTTCTCTGGTGCAGAGATTCTCCAGCCCGAAGGGTTAATTGCTATAGAGCTATGGCAGGGCAGTCCACCTATGCAGGGAAAAACAAGGCACTTTGCCCAGAGTGGAACAATCTACTGGGGGAGAAGGGGAGCCTCCCACCTGTGCACCACCAATCCATCCCATGACGTGCTTTTTTAATTCATTATTATTTGGTTCCTTCCAGGTCCTGGATCTGGCCCCTGGATCCTGTCCCTCCCCTGAAGCACTGAAAGAGGGAGTTCAGGGGAAGTGAGCAGGGATAAGGGTATGCACTCGAGGATGGGGAAAGATATATGGCATAGCTCAGGGGTGACCAAAGTTCCCAACCTTAAGAGCCATGAAACAATATGGCCAAGAGCCATAAAACACACACACATCTCCTGCTTCATGATTAGCTGGCAGAACCAGTACTCTGCAGTCTTGGCTGCTGAGATTCGAAGGAACAGCTCATAAACTAGATTTTTGGTCCCCGGGGAAAGATAGGGACCTAGAAGCAGGATCTGAACTTCAGTTCCTTACTGAGCTGCTATTACTAGAGGGAAGAGAAACCTTTTCCCCAATGAACACAGAGACCAATTTTCCTTTATCTTACTTTACTTAAGAAATTAAGTAATTACTTAAGAAATTAAAATAAGAAAGAATACAAATTTCTCAATAATAAAGAGAGCCAAAAAATATAGATAGGAATACATGTAAAAGTATAAATGAATATAATGTATGGGCCATACAAGAAAAATATAGAAAGTAACAGAAATACAGCCTCTTGCAAAAGAGGTTTATTCAGCTTCTGACAGACAGCACCACCAGTAGCTGAAGAAGCAGGAACTCCGGTCAGAGATGCTTTAGATACTCTTTTGCACCCTAACATTCATACATTCCATAAGTAACGTTTGATGTAGTTAATTCTATAAATAATATTTCTAATTAAAAGATGTTTCTTCAGCTTCAAACCAGATCTAATACTGTGCAAAGATAACATCATGAGGACAGTGAGCCTCAGTCCTTATCTTAAAAGTCTAGCTTCACAGCATTGCTGTTATCTCTATGCTTCTGCCGGGCTTAGCAATTGCCATCTACTTCAATTCTGCTGCAAGTTCCCTTTGTCCAACATATTTCAGGCACTGTTTTAGGCCTAGCCACAAAATCTCCAATTCAGCAGTCTACAAGCTGCAATGAAGTAAGACACAGGACCATTAAGGGAGCACGAGGCCTGGGACCGGCCCTGACCCTGACTAGGAGTCACACTTGAAATGCCCAAGAGCTCCACGTGGATCCCAAGCCAGAGTTTGCCACCCCTGGCATAGATTCATGATCTGGACTCTCCTCTTCCTTCCCCTATGCTGAGCAAATCCCTTAAATACCGGCACCCCAGCTTCTTGTACAAATTTTCAAAGCTGCCTGCTGGAGAGGAAAGGTCCCCCATCCCAAAGCTACTGAATTAAAAGACACACCCTCCTTTTTCAGTTACCTGTCAAGGCCACCCATCCCTCAGTCCAATTTCTCTCATAACTGCCTCCTCAGTCCATTGCTCCATCGTAACCCCAAAGGTCAGTCAAGAACAACTTCTTGGCAATTCTAATGGCACACCAAGTCTGTACGATGAAGGTGCACAGAGAGGTGTCTCTGCGATTGGTCCGCCGCTTTGGAACTCCCTTGTCCTAGAGGTTTGCCAGAGTCCAACTTCAAATTTAGAAAGAAATGCAGAACATTTTCACTTGGTCAGGCGTTTGGCAGGTGGGGCTAGGTAGTAGTAAACTTTTATTGTTTGGCCACAACAAAATTCATTACGGAAGGAAACATGAAATATAAAATATACATTATAATTTTCAAAGACCAAAGGGTCCTAGTCGTAAACATGTACACACAGATTTGGGATTTAACTCGTCCTTCCCGGGGCTTATGGCACAAACATTTATCCCCTGCATTTAACCTTTCCCTAGATGATATGTACATTAATCATTGGTCCACAAATTAAAATCCCCCTCAACTGAGCAAGTCAGAAACCATGAATCACATAAAAACGTTCAGCACATAAACAGCACATGATTGGCCAGAAAGACATTGGACAAGGGAACTGGTTGGAATACTAAATTTGTTACACAATTTGTCAAGACCAAAGCATATGGCCTCCACTAGCCATCAACTATTATCGTCAATGTTTACCAAACAAGGCACAAAAGGCGTTTCAACTCTTTGCTTATAAAAAGCCATACAAACACAGAAAGCTCTAGAACAAGGAGAATCGGAAACATCTAATAGATGCTGTAATAAAAGATCATCACTCCATCTCCTGGCTAGAGATTTAACATAAGACCCAATATATTTCACTCTCAGAATACTAAACATTGGACATTCCAGAAGCATATGTTAGGACTCTCTATGGTTGCCATATCACAATGGGGACATAATCTCTCCTCTCTTGGGACATTTCGATATCTACCCTCTAAAATCGCTGATGGAAAAATACCACATCCCATCAGGGCCAAGGCCTTTCTATGTGGCCACTTTTGCCACTTTTGTATTGGGGGGGACGAACATTGGGGATAGTAAGAATGTAATCCGAAGCAATCCTCTGCGAGGACAAGGCAGCAAGCTCCCTCTGCTGTTCCTGGTCATTTACCCTTCTCTTGATCAGTACTACTGCCCCTTTATAGCCTAATGGCAATAGGAGCTCTTTTGAAAATCCTAATTTAAATCATTCTAGTTCCACTAACTCACACCAGTGCTCACTTGTATTATCTGTAATGATAAATGACAAAAGAGATGATGGGGGGGGGAGGGGGGGAGGGAAGACCACCACCCTTAGCCAAACCACCCCCCTTAGCCAAAATTTAAGGATAGCTATTAGTGCCTGAGCTCTGATGGTACTCACTGCTGTTTCGGCCCTCAGGATTACCTGGGGGACACAGGGCGGTAAACCTAGGATTGCACGGAGAAAACTATTTTGTATGCTCTCAAACTTGTCCAAGAAAGGAAGTCCCCAGATAGCCACCGCATATAATAGTTGCGAGATCACTTTAGCCTTAAAAAGGCACAAAGCTGGCTCTGCCAATTTCCCTCCATTTCAGTGGAAAAAACTCACTATGGTATTAGTGGTTTTACGGACCAATAACCAGGCTGCTTCAAAGTGCACAGTCCATTGGCAGGATGACGAGAACACCCCCCTCCTCCCCCCCAAATATCTGAAAGATCGTACCTGCTCTATTTCACCTCTATCCATAAGCCATCTGTGTTGTCGACGAGCTTGGCCTATGACCAGGACCTTGGTCTTAGCATAATTAATGTTCTCGTTTTCCTGGTTACAATAGAGAAGGAACCTGTCCATACTCCAACGGAGACCAACTTGGGACATTGATAGCAAAACGGTGTCGTCTGCTTATAACAGAATGAGTAGTCTCCGTACGACCCACAAGCAGTAATTCTGTTGCTCGTCTCACCTCTAGCTGTAGCGGACTTCTGTGCAGGACCCTTCTTGCAACCCTCCACTTTAGCCCTTGCCCAGTTCCAGCCGGTACTCCTGTCCGCCTTCCCAGTCCTACTTGAACTGACTCCATGTATGGTTGCCACCCCTCTACAGAAGGAAACCGCACCCCTTATGGAGCATCATGACATCACAGCTCTCCAGGGGCAAAGCCATATCAGAAAGAGAGGGTAGGAAAGTCCCCATGGCACACTCCCTGTCTGGCGTTGCCATTCCTGGAAGCTCTGATTGTTCAGGTCAGACTGTCACCCTCAGCTGCGTCAGTCCAAAGGCAGCGCCTGCACCAGCAGATGAGGGATCCTCCAGCCATGCCAGCACCAGTCCACAGGTAGCACCTGCACCAGCAGATGAGGGATTCTCCAGTAATACCAGCACTTGTCCACAGGCAGCACCTGCCCCTCTACCACGGAGACTGCTGACCTGCCCATCGGAACCAGCTCCAGGTGCTCCACGGCAGGATAGGAAGTTCTGGTCACTTCCTCCTCTTCTCCCTTAATAAACAGATCCCAGCAAGGTATTGTTATCTTACCAGCTCACACTCCCCTAGCTAAACCTCTAGTCACCTTCCTCTCCGCTCCCCCCTGCCTCCTTGCTCTCATGGCCTGTTGCCATTACCTGCCCCCTGCTCTGTTGACACTTGTGCTAACTGCATACCTGGATTTGACCCACACTCATACCTGTCTACACCTCTACCTGATCCCACTGCTGATGCTCATGCTAGTTGCTCACCTGGATTCAACCTGTGCTCCTACTTGACTATGCCTCTACCCAATTCCATGGCCAATGCTCGTGCTCCTGCTCACCTGGTTCAGACCCTCGCCTCCTTGACTCCGCCACCACTGGACCGTTACACAACCATGGGTGCCTTTGCTCTGCCTCCTGGACTCCAGTTCTGATGACCCACCAGTACCGACTTCAGTCTCAGACCTATTCTAGCCTCTGGCCACACTTTTGTGGCTGCTGACAAATTTGTACCAACTTAACTGGTAAATGAACCTAGCCCGGCTCTCTGACAACCTGCACGCTCTACTGGGACCCTGGGCCAGCTCCTGAAACAAAGTCTATCAAATATCATGATCACGCCCCCATCTGCAGATGGTGCAACCCACTTGGGCTTCCAACCTACTCTGCCTTAGGACTTCCTACCATAGAAAACTTAGGACAACAGCATCATTCTCAAGAACTTGTGTCCTCTACAAGTCTCTCGAAAGCTTGTGTCTAGAGCTGCTTTGCACTCTGCCATCTCTTTCAGCCTGAAAATGACTTTCCCATCTAGTTGCAAACGACACCTCCAACCTCCTCTCAGGTAAATAATTAAAAGGCTGGAGTGCAACACAACACCGGGACGGGACTGGATTCCTGAGCTTTCTGCAGCACAGCACAGTTTTCATTTGGCCTTGGAAGAGGCAAAAGGAACACGCTTTGTGTGCTGTGGCTACACTTTCTGCCATTAGTGCCATCTAATTAGCCCATAAAGCTACTGTTCCTTGTAAGAACAGAGTAATTTTTTGCATGAAAAAGCTTGTTTTGCGACAGTCCCAGAAGTTGATTAGTTTTTTTAGTTTTATTGCTCCACACGGTCAAATAAACGGGACTGAACTGCAGAGCTGCTAGTCAGCTGGAACTGTGCGAGGTCCAGAGAATTCTCGCTGAGCCTTTCACAACTATTTACTGGGCCCATAAATCAGCAGTCGGAGAACGGCTTTCTGCTCTGGGTTTCTTCAACCACCAAGAGCCTTCCAAAATTGTAGCATCAATCAAAGTGGTCATGGCACGGTTCCTCCACAGAGGCCAGAGTGGAAGTTTGGCTGGAATGCACAAGCCAACTCTTAGCAATGCAACCCAAAACATACTGCCCTACAGGGAGCTCAATAGCCTCAGGAGAGGTGATGCTGCCTTAGTGCCAGGACTTGGTCAAACTCCTGAAAACAGGACTCCGAAGCAAACATGGAGTTGCTCTCTTCCGCAGAGCACGTCTCATAGGAAACCTCAGGGACCACATTGGCTCCAAGTGTACAACAGAGGCCCATTCATACCGGATTCCTTGTCCAACCTCTGACTGTCTAGTAACTAGGATAAACAAGGAAATCTTGAAGTCCCAACTACTCTGACAAGACTGCCCCTGTAACAGCGAGCTCTCCCTACGCTGATTATGAGCCAGTGTAGCCTAGTGGATAAGATGTTGGATTTGGATCTGGGGTCTCCCAAAGATCAAATGCCATCTTAATCATGAACTGAGTAGATGGCCTTGGACAAATCACTCGCTCTTGGCCTCAGTTTCCCATCTTTAATAGGAGAATGATAATGCCCTACTGCACAGAATTGTGAGGGTGACTGAGATACGGATTATAAAGTGCACTGAACACCAAAAGTGCTATAAAAATGATGATTAATAATTAGAGAGCAGAAGGAAAGAAGTCTGTTTGTGAGTTTGCTGGGAGGAGGGTGGCCTTGGTCCTACAAGATTTATTCTCAGCAGGTATCCTACTACAATTCCTCTGCTGACCACCAATGGTGATGGGTTTTTACAATGTCCGATTGTTTGAAACACATGGCAGCTGTCCAATAGAACTCCAGATTCAGCCTATAGGAATGGGATGCCCCATTGCTTCTGAATTCCAATCTAGCACAGCCTGCCTGGCTGCAATCACACAATAACTCTCATGGAAGCACTTAGGAAGGAGTGGGGCAACATGTGAACTTTGAACATGGGGGAGAGGGGGTCCCTCGTGGCTTCAACCTGGAAGTTCAAACCCTTGATGCTCACGGATACAGAACTGGGAGGGGTTAAAGCTACAAAAAGGTAGAGTTTGTTTAAAAAGCAGGAAAACATCCTGACAGTAAGAGCTGTTCAGCGTAGCATAGCTGATCAGGGAAAATTTAAGCTCTTTGTCACCGGAGGTTTTCAAAAAGAGGCTGGACAGCCATCTGTCAGGGATGCTGCAGTGTAGATATCCTGCATCCAAGCAGGGGGTTGGACTAGATAACTTTCAAGATCCCTTCCAACACTGATTCTTTCCCAACTCCAGAGGAGTTAAAAAGCAATCCCCCAAATGGTGAGATCCCCAAACGTGCCAGGTCTCAATAGGTTTATTCAACTTTCCTGCAACTGGAGGATCAGCAAGGGGACAATTACAAGGTGAGTCTGTGCAGATATTTCTCTAAACCCACCAGGCCTTTCCCCTGCCTACCTGGCTCCTCGGTAGGTCTCATTCAAAGGCAACCACTAGGGATGGCATGTCAAGTAGAAGAGAGCATGACAAACAGCTCCTGCAGGAAAGATTGATCTGGCTTCTTTCACATGTCATTACTCTAGTCACCAGCAGTATGAGGCTGCCCTCCACAGCTGCTCCCAAGGAACAGAATTCACCCACCCCATCATCTCAATGCAAAGGGACATGGTATTTGTCAGGAGAAGAAATGAACATTTGGGAGGAATTCTGGTCTCTTCTAACACTTGTTCCTGGAGCCCTGAGAAAAGACTCAAAATACGAGCAGTGGCTTTAATAAAGGGGAATTTACAGGCTGCAGTCCAGGATCCCTTCAAATAAATTCATCCCCAGATCTGGTCTCTCCCTGGCCAGGTTTGGATCAGCAGGGTAGGGGAAGGGGACCGTGGCAGATTCCGCAGCCCCCCCTCCCCCCCAGCTCTAAGACTGGATAGGGAGAGACCAAATCTAGGGTGACAGCAGAAGGTTCTGCAAAGAAGGACCACAATTATAAACAGTCCAAGACCCCCATCCAATTTAACCCCATCCTTGCATCCTTGTATATGCAGCCACTCGGTGAG
>QEPC01005108.1:1428037-1442833 GCA_003113815.1 Sphenodon punctatus
CCTCCTGGCCGAGGCCCAGATAACCCCGGACCTCCCCTCCTTCCGGGTTATTAGTAAGACCTGGCTCTTCTGCCAGGCGTTTGGCAAGGGAGATGGGGTATAAGGTGGGGGAGTGGGTTTGGGAGCGGGGGGGGAAGGGTTATTTGTTCAGTGCCTTCCTTTTAATGTGTTTTAATTGTGTTTTATGTTTGAGTTGTAAGCCGCCCCGAGCTGCTTGGAGCAGGAGGGGCAGGGTATAAATGCTAAAATAAAATAAAAATAAACAAATCCAACTCAATCCCCGCTAAACTGGCCAGGGCTTTCTTCGGCTTTTGGAACTGAAAGACAACCTCCCCTCAGAGACCATGCAACAAATGGGGTGCATGACACTCATGGTGTCATGTCATCCCCCTGACAAGCATAGCGTGTTATCTGAGAGCAAGGGGGCCTCCAGGGACTTGTCTTGACGCATCTGGTAAGATAGCCTGGCAAAGCAGCAGAGCCTCTGCACTGGGGGGCCTGGTTAGCCCACAACTCTCACAGGATCCACACCCCAATCAGTCACTCACACACTGTTTCCATCAACACCGGGCTTTATCGCAGTTGGTGTCGTGTTTCAGCACCATCAGAACAGTCCAAGCAAGCCCCTCCCCGAGTTCCCATCCCAGCCTTTGCCCTGGACAGACTTTTCCCAGGCTTCTAGCTATTCCAGGGAAGCCCTTCTTCAGGTGAGCTCCCATCCTGTCTTTCCTAAGCAAGCTTTCAGGGCCTCTTGCTCTATGTCAGGGGTCAAATTCCCACTCCCGCAGAGCTCCATAGGCTGCAGGGGGGCAGAAGGGGGAACATGGCTGCCTACATGGGGGGCGGGGGGGTGGTTGATGGCCCAAAAGCACCGTGGCTGGCTGGCTGGCCTCTGGTGAGTCATGGAGCCTGGCAGACAGACTGGACTAATTAAGGTACAGAGAAGCCTCCAGGTGGCATTAGATGGCCACTCGTAGGTCATAAAAGGACATGGGGATGTAGGTTTCCCACCCCTGCGCTAGGTCCCCAACTTTCCCTGGAAGTTCCTCACTCTACATCCTGCCGCCACAGACTGCCTGGGTTCTGTTGTGCTTGAGGCCCTTACAGCTCCTAGAGGCAGGGTCAGCGTGATGGACATGTTGCCCTTAAAGGGACAAAACCTGCTCCAGCACAGCCTCACATGTCTTAGCTGCAGTGAGACATGGTGACTGTCTTTAGGTCAGGTGTCTAACAAGTGACATCTGACCTAAAGGTTGTCCACTGCTTGGTCAACAGGTGAAAAGGGGCTTTAGTTCAAATAATTGTCGTTTATTATATTTTACAGAGCCCATCAAAAAGTAGCCCCCCTAGGGACCACAAATTAGAACCCGGCCTGGGCTAGAAATTTGGGCCCCAGCCCAACTGTGTTGAGCCTGAACCCAGCCTGATGCACCCCTGATGTGTCCCAGTGCCATGTCCCCAACAGAGCACCGTGATGTCATGATGTTTCATAAGGGGTGGGGCTACATCAAGAAAGGGGCAGGGCTGAGGTGTCCCAACGTGGCCAATGGCCATGCCCCTCACAGAGCACCATGGCTTCACAGCACACTGTAGGGGTGGGGCTATGCAGAAAAGGAGCAGCGCTAAAGCACTCTCCATCGCTTTCCATCGTGTCCATGTCCTCTACACGATGTCACGCTACTTCATGGGGGACAGGTTCTCCTGAAGCTGGGAAGCCAGGCCTAGCCCAAGTCAAGGAGCTCAGGCAGGCAGGGTGCCTGACCCAGCTTTGACAGGATTGGTCAGATCCCGTACTACTCAGGCTGGGTCACAGGCCTCTACCGCACATGCTGCACAGAGTAGGGCTCAGAGGGGGCGGGACCAGGAGCACTCCAAGGCAGCAGCTCACCCCAAGGTCCTGATTCACATAGGACACCCCTGGAACTGTCTGGCAAGATCAAACCAGAGAGGAGCCTAGAGGGGCTTTTCCATGACAGAGGAACAGGAGCTCAGGGCGACCGGGGTCTCACATTGCATTGAAGTAGACTTCAACTTGAGGTGGGGAGGCTAGTGGACTGAAAGTGCTTGTTTGTTTAGTCTACTGGTTTGGGTACTTGACACTTCATAATAAGGGCACTTGGATGAAGCAAACCAGTGTGTAGTGAATCATGTGGCCTGATCCTGCAGGGACTTATACCTCACCATGGGTGAGCATTGACACCAAGGGTGGGTATGCTTTTCCTTCTCATGGGTCACTTTAAAAATTCATACAAGCTCTGTGAGCCAGAAAGGAGTTGGGGGTGGAGGTGCTTAAGGGTGGGCAGAGATTCAGCCCATGGATCTCTATGGATCTATCCCTTCTCCATAAGTACATGCCCTCATCTCCACTCCCTTCCCCTGAGTTTACTCTTTCAGTGCTTGAGGGGAAGGACTGGATTCAGGGGCCAGATCCAAGAATCGGAAAAAGGTCAAATAAAAACTAGCTATGGGCCTATTTCCCCAATCCTGATTTACACTCTACATAGCAGTGGCCCATGATGCTTGGGCACTGAATGTATTTAGAGCAGCACATGCCCTGTGTATACAAAGAAAGGGGCTGGAGAAAGAGCACAGCTTTGGGTAGGACTTTCCTGGCTTTTGTTAGTCCAGAACACCCACAGAACATGGGTGCAGAATTTTCTAACAACATCTTTATAAGTTTGCAGTAACATCCCTTCAAGAAAGCAATGGCCACAATCCACATACTCCAGTGTCATCCCACTCAAGCCCTCTGAACGTCTCTGAAGCAAGTGGTTTGTGGATCACAACCAACATGAAACTTTTACCTGCAGGAAAAAGAAACACAGGGTGATTTTAGACGTTACAGGCCTCCCTTTTACCACAGTCAATCCCCTGTGGTGGAGGAGGGCCCATAACGTCTAAAGGGGTTCCTGCCAGAGGTTCACCCCAGTGAACCTCCGGCGGGAATCCGAATAACCACCATTCCGGAGGGGAGGCTGGCCTCACCTCCGGAATGGTGGTTAGCTGGACCACGGTCCGGAAACTGCAGAGAGTAACGTCTATTACCTCCGCCGAGTCCGGAGCGTGGTCCCAGCCATGTTCCGAGATCGGGCACAGTGGCCGCATTGGCCGCTGCGCCCGCCCGTCTCCAGGGGGGGGGGCACACATCGTGCCGCACAGCCCCGCCTCCTCCCCGATCCCCGAGCAGAATCAGGCTGGCACATCTAAAGGCCAGCTGGCCTGATTGTGGTCCGGGATCCGAAACAGATCCCGGACCGTGGCAACAAGGGAGGCCGGCACATCTAAAATCACCCACATTTGCTTCCCCTGATCTTTTGGAAAGTAACACCAGGCGCCTTCCTTCCAAATGTGACAGGCATAAGGAGCAAGTCCGAGAAAAGGAGCCTCCACATTGTTTTGGCTGGAGCTAGCCAGCTGGCACTGTTCCTATAGAGACAGGACCCACCCTGGACAATACCAAGGCAACGAGGAATCAGACTTCAAGCACACAGACAATTTACATAGCAGTGGGTTAGTCAGGATGAGTTTTTTTAAACACCCAAGCTTAAACATTAATATTGCTTTAATGGTTTTTCCCATGCAGGACACAATGTTCTGAGCAATGCATTAGCAAGAACGCACGTGCATCTAAAAAAAGCTATATTAAACTGAAATGGAAATGTAAGCGTGCCACTGAAAAAAAAAATCACAGACCGCATTGGGATGGTAAAATTGCCCAAGTGCAATCTGATTTCCATCACATCTGCTGCCGTTTGCTTTCTTCCTCCCCATGTGCAGAAGGGTTTTTTCCCCCAGGCATTTCAGAATCAGAAGAGAGAGCAACCACATAAATCACAGTAAAGAATAAGAAACTGCTTGAAACTTTTACAAACCTAGAAATGTACCAAGCTGAAAAATTACATTGGCCACCTAAGACTGACTGCTTCTTCCTAGTATTTTTCTATACGTTACTCAAATATTTATATTCATTTTCCTAATGCATCTCTGAAGTTCCCCCATTACACCAGACTGGTTTGTGGCACACAGGATGCCTGACTGCTCAGTCTTTGCACAGACAAAGCTGCCCCTTCTGCCCCGCACTCTCTGCGGTACTCAACCTAGCACCTCTCTTAAAGTCTCCAAATAGCCCTATGAATGCCCTACCAAGACAGAAGTACAGCCCAAGCTATTTGGGGATAGAGACTCGAGGCAAGAAATGGTGCATGGGGGAAGAGAGAGAATCTGTGCAAGGAATGGGAAGAGAGAGTGTCCTAGCAGAGTACAGGACACGGAGGGGTGGAGGAGTTAAACAAGGACACAGAGAAAAAAAGAGACAAAATTCTCTCTTCATTAGGGAAGCTGTTTGTACGAAGCATAATAAAAAAATAAAAGATCCTCAAGTGATATTCCTCACTGATCTACAGTTCCAGGATGCACGTATTGAAAGCAAGAACAGGAAAAGAACTCTCTCCTTTTGGGGGGCAAACAAGGTCATAGCAATGCCTCTTGCTAGAGCAGTCAGTTTTGAGAAACGTAAGCCTCCTGGACAAATGTCAAAGCAAGGCAAATCCAACCGCACAGACAGACTTGGTTGCCTGAGTCTCAGGTACCAATAAGCTAAGAACCAACCAGGGATTTGCCTGCGCTATCTTGAGGTCACACAGACACACCCCGTCATTTTCACAAGCTGTGCTGGCACTCACTCCCCAGACACATGGCTTTGGAAATCTCCCCTGGTGAATGCAGGACTCTCATTTCTCTGGAAGCAGCACTCACTGTATGGTTTCCCATACCTTCGGCACAGCCATCCGAGTCTTGAGGTCTGGGAAAATATGACCTTAGGATTAGTCCCTCCTAGACACCTTGTCTCCGTTTTTCCCTAGCTGCTCCCCCTCATAGGTTGCCCATTTATGCTTCTCCTTGTACAATCTTATCCTTCAGGATCCCCTTTCTCCCATGTAACTAAGCCAAGCACATACACCTGCAACTTCTCAGCTTCATGAATGTATTCCCATCTCTCCCTATGCACCCCTCCCCTATCCTGCAAGCCCCTCGGGGAGCAACCTGTCTTTCTAGGTACATCACTAGTGGTAGAAAAATAATAGTAAACAAAGCAACAGCACAGCCTTGTTATTGGACAGGCGCAGGACTTGACCACGGCAGCAGCATTCCAAGGGGGAGGGTGCCATTGCTGATATGCCCACGGGCAGCAGCACTGGCATTCCCCAGTTCTTCCCAGGCGAGTGCCCACCCAGCTCCTGCAGTCGCTGCCAAAGGCTCCCCGTCCTAGGCCACTGCTGAAGCAGCCTCAGGCGCCCGCTCCTTCAGTCCCACAACGCCTCACCCGCACACAACAGGGGGCACAGTGGAGAATGGCATGCTGACAGGCTGAGGAGGTGGGGACCCGAGGTCATACAGCGCCAACAAGCAGGCCCTGCCTGAGCTGCAGACACAGTGCACTGCTGACTGACTCCCTGGACTTCCTCTCAGCAGCGGCACTTGTCTCCAGAAAGCGTGAAAGCAGCAGCCACATCTGTCCTTGGGACAGGAGCAAGTCAGGGCTCCACTGACTGACTTGGCAATGACCTTCTGGGGATGGGAGGGCAAAACGTATATTGTTCAGAGAGAGGCAAAGTAGCTCAGGCTGGCCTCGGGAAACAGAATGGGAGTGAGTGGTGCCTGCTGTGTCCCCTTAAGGGAGTTTCAGCCTCTCTCTGCACCCCAGTCCGCTCCCTCCCACTCACCTCAGCCAGGCCGAATACTCAAAAAATGCCTCATAAGCCTTAGAGAGAAGGCCCCCAAGTGTTAGGAATGCTTGAGGGATCCACGGACAGATGCAGGGGATCAACGCACCAGGCCCTTTTCAAACCCTACCCCTTGGCAATTAACATCGAGGGGAATGTCTTTTCAACCCCAAGCCCAAAATGGAGAAGTCAAAGGGTTAATGCTGCATGACAAAGGTCAGCGGTGGTTTGGGGAGGGAGGAGAAAGGGAGCCATTGTGGCCACAGACAGCGGCTGGACATGCCCCCACTCCACTTGAGAAATCTCAAGCGATGGCGTCTGCTAGAAGAAAGAGGATTGAGAGGCTCGCTTAAGCTCCAGGGCTTTGTGGCTGACAATAGACCCTCCCTTGACTCATTAATCGTGTGCTCCACGGACGGGGCACCTCAAAGAGCAGCAGATGATACAGGCCTTGGCTTTGCCCCAGCTGTCATTGTCATCCGCGTCGTCCCAAAGGTAGTGGGGCTGGGGCAGGTGTTCCCCTTGTGCCCTCTGCTCGGGATTAATAATCTATTTGGCCTCTTTTCATCAGCCCAGCGCTCTGCAGCAGGCCACGCTGACAACTGTAAATGAGATTAGGCTGTGGGTTCGAGGACAGTGACGGGGACCCCCTTCTGCATATTAGCAAATCGGTTCTCCCAGCTTTCAAGCCTCCTTCTGCCCCTTTGACCATCCCTGTCTTGGCTGGGGAATGAAAGAGAAAGTCTTCTGTGGTAAAAGAGGGCTGATTCAAAGGTCAAAGGAAAGAGAAAGATGAAATCTGCTTAGAGGCCTTGATCCAAAATCCCCGATGGCAGCAGGCACATCTCCAGTCACCGCTATGGAAAGAGACGTGTGTGTGTGTTTGCGTGTGCAGGAGAGAGAAACTTTTGATCCCACTGGCCAATTTCAGAAAGGCAGGAGGCCCAGAGGTAAATAGGGACCCAACATTTCATAAACATTGGTGTTCCCAGAGGGGAGATGAGTCCTTTTATATCCCCCAACTCCCACTGATTTACATTAAGCATTGTCCCATCCTTCTGCAGGCTGATTTCAGTCCAATTTGGCAGAGGGGCAGAAAGCCAAATGGTAAATAAGGATGCAAAATGTCATAACAATAGATGCTTGGGGAGGGGAGATATGGCTCATTTTGTATCCTCCAAATCCCACTCTTAGGGCTACCATACCTCCACTTTAAGAGAGGACTCATGAAAAATACATGGTGCAGGGCTGCACTGGTTCCAGTGCAGCCTTGCAACATGTATTTTTCATAAGCATCTTCTTTTAAAGGGGAGGCATGGATACCCTACACTGACTTACCCTGAGCATTACCTTCATAGGCAACTGGTAACTGTCGATAGTAGGGGGAGGCACAGGAGTTGAGGCTGGGCAGATTTTCCACAGGGCTTCTGAAAACCAGGGAGCACGTGTGTCCCCCCCCCCCCTCCCCACGCGTAGCCTATGCCCCCTTAGGAATCTAGGCCACGCTATCCCAGGCACTTGCTGCACATAGCTGCTGGTTTAGAGCCATCACTGGCAGTGGTGTAGTGGTAATCTTAAAAGTGCAGGGGCTCTTCTTGAGAGCCCCCACAAAGCCTTCAAGGTTGCTGAGGGGGGGCCAAAGGAAAAGTGCTGGCGCTCCGTTCCCCTGCGTTCCTTCTCCACGACTACACCACTGATCATTAGCCCCCAACGGACTGCTGGTGCCACTGTAGCCTTCCTCATGGGCTTGCTTGCAGCCCCACTGAAGTTCAGCATGCATGGATACAAACTGGGATGGGCAAAGGAACATATAGCATCTACAGGGATAGCAGGGACTTAGAATCTAACCAGTTTGGTTTTTTAAAGAAATAAAGGCTTGTTCACTCACTTCACCATAATAACCCCTTAACTCACTTTAACTCTACTTTCATTCACATAAATACAGTAGTCTAGGGGCCTGGTATGGTCCTGTTGGAAAGTGTGTGTATAGAGAAATGCCTTTCAGATATCAGTATGTGTCCTGAGATGTTTTCTATCTTGGTCACATACTCTGAACGATGTAATTTATTTTTTAAAATAGCTGCTAAACGTGACATGTTTTCAACTGTAGAAACAGCACAAAAATGTATTTTAATGAAACAAACAGCGCATACAGAGAATTTTTAAAAAGATTTCTTATCTTAATGAATAGTGAAGACATTCCCTCCCACAGCAGAGACTCTATGGTTTTNGAGCAGTTAGGACAGGCTGGAGCTGCTAGATTACAAAGTGGGGAGAGGTGATTACAGAGATGAGGAGTTGCTGGGAGAGAGGGGAAAGAAATGGGGGAGATTGGGAGGGAGAAAGGGGAAAGAGACAGAGCACACTGGGAGCGAGAGAAAGAGAGATGAGAGAGATTAAAGGGCACCAGGAAAGTGAGATGGGGGAATTTCACCCAAGTTTGTTCCATCAGCTAGATCCAAGTGAACCAGCAAAGGTAGCAGTGTAGATTGATCGTGCTTGGTTTCTAGCTCATTGTCTTCAGAGATCACACCTTCCAGAGTATGGGTTTCCAGAGTTCATTCAAGTGCCTTCTTGGAGTTCCTTCAAATCACTGACTACTACCAAAGTATTGCCTAAGACCAACACGGCCTACACCCCAGTTCTACCTCACGCTGCCACAGATGTGTCCTCTGTTTATACAACAATGCTGAATTTTCAAGTTGCGTTGTCACAAATTCAGCAAGATTCAGGTTCGTTCTGGTGGGATGAAGGAGTTTACAGGGTTCCCAAGGAAATACAATTTTAGCTTCCAATTGAGTTTGCAAACACTTTCCTGGGTTTCAACAACTTTGGATGTGTGGAATGAGCCATCAGCTGCATTGGACTGTACCTTGAAGATATTGTGGTAAAGGAAGTACTAAAAGAAACTGGAACATTTGGGCCAAAAGGTAGTTTGTAACATTTTGAATGGAAGTCATTATGTCCGAGCAGTTCATGGGATGAATCTGTTTGCAGAAGCCATTCAATGTTTACAGTGGTTACAGTTTTTGAAGGACAATAATCCACACAAGTATGCAGATCGATTAAACGCAGTGAAGTTATCGCAATTGTAGTGCCAGGAAGAACAGTGTGTCAAGGCAAGAACACAGGGGTGGTACGCCCCCTAGGGAATCTGGGGCAATGCCCCTCCTGGCCCCTGGACCCAGGACTCCCCCAATCTCACACGCAAATCCTGAGCTGACCGGCAATCTGTTTTAAAAAATAAGAAAAAAAAAATAAAAAATAAATAAATCGCCAAATCCAGACGGTTACTACCTTCTAAACTAAGGTTCATCGAGTTAGCTCCAAACATTATCACAACTGGGCTGTGCGCACACACAGCGCAACCAACTCAGTTGTGAGAGTGAGACAAGCCTCTCAAAGAAGAAATACTGCTGGTAGTTCTTTGAGAGGCTCCTCTCATGAACCACCAGAGCAAGCCTGCCCTGAGGAGTTGGTGGAGACGGAATTCGCCTCCAAGGGAGGTGGGGGCACACAGTGGCTGGTGCTGGCTCCTCCTACGCAGTGTAGAGAGTCAGAAGGCTCAAAAGTGTGAACAACACACGTTGGGCGGCTTGGAGTACAGACCNGCTGGGGAACAGCAAAGGGGGGAGTGCTTTGTGTGGGGTTTTGTTTTGTTTTTAAACCAGCCGGGGGACAGTAAGGGGGGGGAGTGCTTTGAATGGTGTTGTTTTGTTTTTTTTTAAACCGGCTGGGGAACATGCACAGCAACCGAGGGTGTGTGTGCTTTGTGTGGGTTTTTTTATTTTTTAAATCAGCTGGGGAACAGGCATAGCAACTGGGGTGGGGGTGCTTTGTGTGGAGTTTATTTTTTAAACCAGCTGGGGAACAGGCACAGCAACGATCAATGGCCAAATGATTTTTTGGCCAGGGGGACTTGGGGACAGTGGGGGAGCGAGGGGTTAACTGGGGAGTGGGAGCATTTGAGGACACAGTGGGGGCACACTGGGAAGTTGGGGCCACTTGGGGCCACTTGCAGACACAATGGGGGAGTGGGGGCCACTTGGGGACACAGTGGGGAGCAGGGGGTTAACTGGAGAGTGGAGGCATTTGAGAACAGTGGGGGAGTGGGGGCACACCGGGGAGGTGGGGGCCACTTGGGGACACAGTGGGGTCACTTGGGGACAGTGGGGGAGTGGGGGGCCACTTGAGGACACGGTGGGGTCACTTGGGGACAGTGCACGTTCTTCACACTTTGAGCCTTCTGACTCTCCACACTGAATAGGAGGAGCCAGCACCAGCCACTGTGTGCCCCCCCCACCCATTCGGAGGCGAACTCCACCTCCACCTGCTCCTCGGGGCAGGCTTGCTCTGGTGGTTCATGAGAGGAGCCTCTGAAAGAAGAACCAGCAGTAGTTCTTCTTTGAGAGGCTCGTCTCATTCTCACAACTGGGTTGGTTGCACTGTGTGCGCGCACAACCCAGTTGTGAGAATGTTCAGAGCTAACTCGATGAACCTTAGTTTAGAAGGTAGTAACCTTCTGGTTGCGATGATTATTATTTTATTTGTTTAAAGGTAAACAGATTGCCGGTCAGCTCAGGATTTGCAACGTGAGATTGGGGGGAGTCCTGGGTCCAGGAGAGGCACTGCCCCAGATTACCTAGGGGGCGCACCGCCCCTGCTCCATTGACCAGTTGCTCTGCTATGAACTGACCTCCAACTTCAGTCTTTCTAACTAAAGGTGGTTTTCTTCAGAAATCTAATAAGTCCAAAATGGTTCAGGAGCTGAAGAAAGCTAAAAAACCCTAACCACAACCTTCCTCCCCCTTCATCTCTCACTACTGCCATTGTATTTGATTTTATGCTACACGCAAGAGCAAAGTCAATGAGCACATTTGAGGACTTTGCAGAACTATCATGCAACAAATTCAATCTCTGTCAAGAGGCTCTCCAAGGGCTGACTTCATGCTTGATGTTTTGGGATTTCAGAAGTTCTTGTTCTCCGAGTCTGGACAGCCAAGGAAGTATTTGGATTATGGGATTCCTACGTTAAAGAGAAGGCTCTTTTTTCTGGCCCGGGCAAATTATTTCCCTTCCTCCCTTACCACAGGGAGATACCCAGGGGTTCCACTTGCAGAGCATTACTGCTGATGCCCCCTGAAGCAGGTCAAGTCTCTAACCCATATCTTTTTTGACTGCCCTTTATATGCTGACTTACAGCAGAGGTTATTGTTTCCCCTCATTAGTGGGTTCCCGGGCAGATCTCGTGAATTTTGGATGATTCATTATTTATGTGACAACTGTAAGGAGACTACAAGGAGGGTGTCGCATTTTCTATTTTGTGTTTATGTTATAAAACAGCAGTAGGGGATTATAACGTTGCTCACGGTAGTTCAGTATATATGGTGTTTAAATTTTTATTATATAATATAATTTGTTTTACATTTTATGTTTTACAGTTTTATTCGGGCTTGTGTCCCTTTTATATGTATAATTGTATGCCTGATTAGGCTATTTCGATTATGTATGTTTTGTTGGTTTGGTATTGGTGTGCGTTTGCAATGACCTTTCGGTCACACAATAAAGTGTCTTATCTATCTATCATGCTTGATGTGTACAAAGAAGGTAGCATCACATCAGCAGAATGACTTAGAAGAGTTACAAGATGAGTATTTCAGGCATGAAAATGCCTCTTCCAAAAAACATGAATGCATTCTGGGCTTCACCAAACAACAAATACCAGTTGCAACAGTTCTTTGCAGAGTATGTACTCATAACTTGTAATCAAGGCACTGGTACACTCATTTACAGGCAGACTTGGAGAGACCAGTGTACACATTGCAAACGACAAGAAAACTGAAATTCCTGGCCTGATATCTCATCTTGAAGAGGTTGATGAAAGACTATTTCTTCACATACACCATGCAGTAGTGAGTTCAAATGTCCAGTGTGTTGTGTTAACAGACACAGACGTATTTGTGCATGCAGTATACTACTATTACAAAACCTTCAAAAAAGGAAGGCACGGTTGAATTATGGGTTCTCTGTGGAAAGGGAAATACAGTGCATGCAGTGCTGATGCACAAGTTCATTGGAGTTCTAGACGACAAGGTTATCAACATTCTGCCAGCCGTACATGCCCTAACTGAATGCGACACAGCAAGCAAAGTTGGTACAAAGCATTCAACTTAAAAGCATGCAAAGCTCTCGCCACAACTTCTAATGAAGTTTGGAAAAAACAAATTTATGTGAAAGCATGCTAGATGATAAAGAAGTGTTCCTTGCACAGATCCGGTCATTCAATTTCACTTCGGTAAACAGTACACCCTCCAGGTCCACCAGCATCATCGAATGAAGAGACTAGACCTCATAAGACTCACAGCAGCATAAGACTACACATAAAGTGAGCATTTCTGCAAAGTTACCAGTGGTTCCATGTACTCCAAGATGTGCCTGCTCTGGATCCAATCATGTATGGATACACAGTGGAAGAAGGAGAATTTCTGCCCCAAGTCATTGAATTGAGCATTCCAGATGATTTCCCTCATCCTTTACAGGTGCTGGTGTTGACCTTTAAAGCCTTTCACGGCCTAGGCCCTACTTATCTGAGTGGTTGCCTCACCCCCTGGGCCCCTGGGGTTGTCCGGGGGCGCCCTCCTGGAAGTCCTGTGTTATCGGTGGGTTTGGACGGACAGCAGGTCGTTCTCAGAAGCTGCACCACCGCTCTGGAATTCCCTTCTGGTGGAGGTTCACCTCAGTCCAGATTTACTTGCCTTCTGACTAAATTATAAGACCTGGCTCTTCTGCGAGGCGTTTGGCGGGGGAGGGATTAGATGTGTTGGGAGGAGGGGGGATTTTCATGCATAAGCCTGATTTTATAGTTTAATTTTATACTGCTGTTTTTGTATTTATATATTGTATTTATATTTTTATTTATATTGTTTGTTTTATATTTTTATCATTGTAAGCTGCCTTGAGTCGCTTCTGCAAGAGGGGTGGGGTAAAAATAGAAAAATAAAATAAAAAATAAAATAAATCCTTGTGCATGCAAGAAATGTGCAAGAGCCCATACCACAAGAGAGGTATCTTATGCTCAAGATTCTGTGCATATACATGCAGTGTAGACTGCCACAATCCCAACAACAAATAGGTACATGCCATTCTGAAGTGACACCTATACTTTAAAAACGCAATTACTATAGGTGAGAATGGTTTATAAGTAAATGCAGTACCATCTACTGCATTACCAGGATTCTACGCTTCAAGTTCAACTTGATGCCAAGCATTATTAAAATAGGTTTCATAAAAATACATTGTGTGCTGTTTCTACAGTTGAAAACATGTCACATGTTTGGCAGTCATTTTGAAAATAAATGACATAATTCAGAGCATGTGACCAAGATAGAAAACATCCCAGAACACAGAAGAACTGATATCTGAAAATAATTTCTCTCTACGCACACTTTCCAACAGGACCATACCAGGTCCCCTCACTACAGACCGAGATGCTCGAACCACTTTCTGTAAAGTGGCCCTAGTGTTTAAAGTAGAGCAGAGGGTCTGTACTCCTACTTAATGAGGATTACATACTCTGAAGCCTAGGTTCTCAAACCGGAGGGGGTGGGGGAGAGCGACAGAAGGTGTTCAGGTGGAGGGGGCATGAGAAGGACCCCAGCTGGCAAATGCTAACTCCACACTCGCACTGAGCTAGGGGGAAAGTCCAAAATAATGGAGTGGCAAGGGAGAGAGAGAGAGAGAGAGTCAAAGGGGGAGAGAGGGAGGAAAACAATACAAGGGTGGGAAGGGGGAGAGGGAGTAAGGGATGTGTGTGGTGGGGCATCACCTATGACAGACAAGTGGAAAGGGAAGCACAATTCAAAAAAGCTTGAGAATTACAGTTCTAGAGTAACTTACCACCCCTCCCTCCTCTACCCCCAGGGTAAGGGGTCATGTGAACATAGAAAGGGCATTAATGATGCATGTTATATCACTTAACACCTGACTAGGGCTGTGCATGGGGGCGAGTCGCCTGAGACTAAATCCGGACAAGATGGAGGTGATGGTTGTGGGGAAGGCCAAGGGGGTGGGTGGCCCCCATCATATGGGGTCCACCCCCCACCCCACCCCCAGTTTCTCAGGTCCAGAGTCTCGGGGTGCTCCTGGACCCACAGCTCCGCCTGGATGCTGAGGTGACGGCTGTGGCGAAAGGAGCATTTTGCTGGTTACATCTGGTGCGTCGGCTTAGGCCGTATGTCTCAGACTCAGATCTGGCCGCGGTCATCCATGCTTTTATTACCTCAAGACTGGATTACTGCAACACTGTTCCGAGACGCCCTCTGCCTTGGTCTCATTACCGCAAGGCCCCTTGGTTTACTGAGGGGCTGCGGTGTATGAAACGAGTAGGCAGGAGGCTGGAGTGATGCTGGCGTCGGACTCAATCTGACTCCGACCGACTTCTCCATAGGACCCATTTGCGGTCCTATGTTGAGGCTATGAGGACAGCAAGGAAGGAGTTCCTTGCTGCCTTCATAGTGTCTGCGAAGTCACGCCCGGCAGAGCTGTTTCGGGTGGTGCGGGGGCTGTTCAGTCCAGCCTCCTTCCGCCTGGACGGGGACTTGTCCCAGGCCCACTGTGAGTTTGCCATCTACTTCGCAGACAAGATCGCGATTCAGAGCGACTTTGACGCTGGATTAGGGGCAGTAGGGGGAGAGTGCGAGGGGATGGAGGCCCCGTCTGGTCCAGCTTTGTGGGGGGTTTCAGGAAGTGACGCCGGCCGATGCGGCAGATGTCTTGGGGTCTGTGAGGGCCACTTGTTGCGAACTTGATCCATGCCCGTCCTGGTTGATGAAAGCCTCCAGGGAGATGTTGGGGGCGGTGCTGGCGAGGGTAGTGAACGCGTCCTTGCAGCAGGGGAGGTTGTCGTCCAGCCTCAAGGAGGCTGTGGTGCACCCCCTGCTGAAGAAACCATCTTTGGACGTGGATGCGCTCGCCAGTTACCGACCTGTCTCTAACCGTCCCTTTTTAGGGAAGGTTATTGAGCGGGCAGTGGCACTCCAGTTCCAGGCGCATCTAGATAGCATCGGTTTCCTGC
>QEPC01005108.1:1443251-1456820 GCA_003113815.1 Sphenodon punctatus
GCCCTCCTATAGCTCAGCAGGCCCGGAGTCTGGGGGTGATATTAGACACAGATCTCCGCCTGGAGCGGCAGGTGGAGGCAGTCACAAAGGCTGCTTTCCGCCAGTTACATCTGGTGTGGAGGCTGCGTTCGTTCGTCTCCGGGCCAGACCTGGCCTCCCTCATCCATGCCTTCGTCACCTCGAGGCTGGACTACTGCAATGCGCTGTACGTGGGGCTTGGTTCAGAGGCTGCAGCTAGTGCAGAATGCGGCGGCCCGGCTCCTTTCGGGGACGGGTCGTCGGGAGCACATAACACCTGTGCTCTGGACTCTGCACTGGCTGCCAATAGCATGCCAAGCTAGGTTCAAGGTTTTGGTGTTGATCTATAAGGCCCTTCACGGTCTAGTCCCCTCATACCTCAGGGACCGCCTCGGCCTCTGCGCCCCAGAGCAGCTCCTTTGGTCTGCTGGGGGTGCCTTCTTGGAGGTCCCCCGTGTTAAGCGGAGGGCCACAATGGAGAGAGCATTCTCGGTGGCCGGGCCACGCCTTTGGAACTCCCTTCCGGAGGAAGCCCACCTGGCCCCAAGCCTGTTGACATTTTGGCGCAGTTGCAAAACCTGGCTGTTTGCCCAGACCTTTGGGGAGGGGGGGTTGATGGGTTTTTTCCCCTACCCTTTTTTGTTTTAATGTTCCCGAGCCCTGTTTAGTATTTTATAGTATATGTTGCTATTTTAAAAAAATTTATATGTATTTTATATGCTTTATTGTGTAAGTCGCTCCGAGCTGTTCGCAGGAGGGGCGGGGTAGAAATTCAGAAACAAATAAATAAATATATAAATAAATAAATATAAACACGCTCTACGTGGGGCTACCCTTGGTATTGGTTCGAAAACTGCAGCTGGTGCAGAATGCGGCATTCAGTCTCTTAACGGGGATGGGCTGACGTGAGCATATAACACCGGTGCTTCGCTCTCTGCGCTGGCTGCCAGTAGGTTTCCAGGCTTAATTCAAGGTGTTGGTGCTGACCTTTAAAGCCTTAAACGGCTTGGGCCCCGCCTATCTGCAGGACCGCTTCATCCTCCGGGTCCTTGAGCAGCCCCTGTGGTCACCTAGGGGCGCCCTCCTCGGGGTTCCCCAGGTTTCCCAGTGTCTACTATGAGGAGGACGTTCTCCATGGCTGCGCCGCTGCTGTGGAACTCCCTCCCATCGGAGATCCGTTTGGCTGCCGACCTCCCCTCTTTCCGCAGACAATGTAAGATCTGGTTGTTCCGCCAGGCCTTTCCCGAGGGAGATGGGTTTTTACATTGTTTTAATTGAAATTATTATAGTTTATTTTAATGTTTGAAATGTTTTAATATATTGTGAGCCACTCTGAGATGCCGGAGGCAGGAGGGGACGGTATATAAATTATAAAAATAAATAAATAAATATTTGTATCTGTATTTGTGTTTTTAGCTTTTGTGTTTATTTGTATTTATGTCTTTGTGCGCATTCACTACGCTTTCCCCATTGTCGCCAATGTGGTAAATGTGGTGAACACGCATCTCTGTGCATGGATTATTTTGGCATAGAAGCACAGTGAGGGTCTTCCAGTTTGACAGGCCTATGAGGAAAGGAAAATGCAGATAAAACTACTGGTAAGTCTGCTACCAATTTTAAAAAGGGGGAAACTGGTTTGGAGGTGGGTGGAGAATACATCTGGCTTGATGGAGAAGTTGTTTAGCTTTGGGAAGGAGGAATGGGGCATCGGTCTAGCTCAGAGGGCTTGCTGGTTTGTGGGAGGGGAGACCCCTCAATGGGCATGGGGCAGGTGAGAGTCACTGGCTTGGGTGGTTGGTCTTTGGTTTGGGAAGGGAACTGAGGCTGCCAAGGATTCACCATTTCTCCCTGGCTGGGCTGGAGACTGCAGTTCCGAGACAGCAGTAGCTATGCCAGGAGTCAGGCCACCTGCCCACGTTACACCAGCCGGTGAAAAAGAACCACTGGACGCGGCTGATAACGCTTTTAGTTCCACACCCACATGCAGAGCTCAGTGTAAGTTTTCCAGTCAGGAGATTCCACGGTGGGAAAATTGCCGGCCAGTGTAACGTGGGCAAGTGGCCTCAGAGAACAGCCCAGCTCCAAGCTGGCTGTGTGCTGCAGTTTCCTGGGTCCAGTTCAAGACCATGTTTTTTTTTTTCAAAATATTGGAGTCACTTGAAACCTGAATACACAGCCCCAGTATTTTGTGTTTCAAATACAGAAGCCAGAAAGGGTTTTTGTGTTTATTTGTATTTTAGTGAAACCCGAATGCACAGCTCTATACCCAACTCTTCACATAATCACCAGCTCCCACGGAAGCCTTTCGCTCGGTAATTACTTTGTGTTTGAGGAATTTAAATTTATATCCCATCTTTTCCCCAAGGAATTATTGCAAAGAAGATTATTTCTAAAACTGAAACTAAGGGTATTTTCAGACATTACGAGATCACAGTGAACCACAGTGAATACCCACCTGTGGTCAATGTGTCTCGAACGTCTGTTTGGCGGCCGCCAGATGTTCGCCACGGTCAATACCCGCATGGGGTCAATTTGAACCACGCTTCCCGGACTAGTGGGGGGAATGTCCCGGGAAGCGTGGTCAAAGAGATCCCCAGCGGGGACCCAAAAAAAGTAACGTCTGGACAGGTGCCACGGCCCGGGATCCCCGGCGGGATCCCGGGCCGTGGCGAATCTGGCCCGACGCGGCGGCCGCATTGGCCCCGCCGCCCGCCCGTCTCCCCGGAGGGCGGGGAGCGTGGAGGGGGCGGGGCCGTGCGGCCGCACGTTGCACCACACTGCCCCGCCCCCTCCCAGATTCCCCACCGGGATCCCCCCGGCACGTCTGTTACAGCGTTCCCGAATGGGGTGATTTCAGTACGGGGCCAATGGGCCCCATAATCCCCGGGCCAATGGGCCCCGTAATGTCTGAAATCACCCTAATATTCAAAACTAAGACCAAATTTTGCCTATATAAACAATGATAATTTGGATATTCAGTAATGTGGACAAGTATGCAAATTATGTTAGCAAATACGAAATTGCATATTAATTTCAGCCCTAATTTTATGACCACTGGTATTGCCACTTGGAGCCGTCGCGAGCTGCTCTGTGAGCAGGTGGGTGCGGGGTAAAAGAATAGGGAAGTAAATAAATAAAATAAATATGCTAGGGTAACAAAGTGAGGTCAAAGCAGCCTCTCCCCAAATATCTACTGCCCATTTTTGTGGTTGCATAACCATGACTTCCTATTGTTTCCCACAATCTCCTCTTCTTCCTCAACACCGTGTGAAAGACCCTCACAAACAAGAGAGAGTGTGAACTCTGCAGAGGAAGCAGCGAAAATGACTCCATGCAAAGTGCTGTCAAAAGCTCAAGTTAAACAAGCTATTCTTTTCAGACTGCAACCATCCCAAGCCACAAGCATTCAAACAGCGTGAGTCAGGCCCCAGAACATGAGGAGGCTGGCTTGGAAATGATAACATTCTTTTTAAAATAATCAAAACCACAAGGACTAGAGATTTAATTTTAAAAAGAATGAAGTTTGAAATGCTCAGAAAGCAACAAAGAATCAAGGAGAGGCTCAAAACATTAGGACTCTTCAACTTAGAAGAGAGACGACTGAGGCGAGGATAGGATCGAGGTTTATAAAGTTATGAATGATGAAGAGCGAGGGTATTTTTAGACGTGATGGGCCCGGAGGCCCACCACGCTCAATCACAGACCGGGATCCGTTTTGGATCCCGATCAGGAATCAGCCCAGCTGTCCTTCAGACGTGCTGGCCTGATTCCGGAGGGGGATCGGGGAGGGGGAGGGCCTGTGCAGCACGCAGCCCCGCCCCCTCGCATTCCCCCGGCCGGCCACCCTCCGGGAGACGGGCGGGCACAGCAGCCAATCTGGCCGCTGCGCGCGATCCCACATCGCCGTCTGGGCCACGATCCAGGATGGGCCAAAGTAACAGACATTACTTTTGGCCCATCCCGGATCGTGGCCAATCTAACCATGATTCCTCACCTCCAGAATCGTGGTTATTTTGATTCCCACCAGGTATTCACTGTGGTGAACATCTGGTGGGAATCTTTTAGAAGTTACGGGACAAACAGCCACCACAGGGGATTCACTGTGGTTGACCATGGTCTCGTAACATGTAAAAATACCCCAAGTCTCCATGTCATACTAAAGTGAGGGGACACGAGATGCAATTAAGTGGCAGCAGGTTTAAAATGAACAAACACAGGAAATACTTTTTACGCTATGCACAAATAACCTGTGGAATTCATTGCCACAAGGTTATCTGTTTTTGTGCAGTTCTCCTGAGGCATCAGATATCACCCACCGTTGGACACAGGATACTGGGGCTAGTTGACCACTGGTCTGACCCAGTCTGAAAGTTCTTGACTTCATAATTTTATCACAAGCCCCCAATTTAAAACTGTCAGAGCCTCACATTGCAAGACTCCAGTTACAATTATAAGAGCTGGCAACCCTGATTGGCAGGCAAACCCATAGGACTTCACTAGGATCGGTCTTTAAATACAGCATCTGACAAAGGGCTGAATTTTGCTTGGCTGCACCTGTCGCTCTCTCCCATTGGCAGCAACGGAAACTTTTCCTGGCACAGACACAAGTCTTCATCCGCTTCTGGGAATCGCTGCCGTGTCATCCCTGAGCTCCCATCCCCTCTGCTGCCCACGCAACCAGGATGTTAACTTGATGTCTCTTGAGGCTCTGTCTTAAATTGGTTCATCTGTTACCATCACACCCAAAGGAAAAATCAATGGTTCTCGAAACAGCTGCACCACAAAAGCAGCTGGACTCACAGACAGCCTAGCCAGAGTACTTATCCAGCAGGGAGAATTCTCCATTTGTTTCAGCTAATAGTCTGTGGTCACGGATTCCAGCCAAGAGGTGAGCGAGAGTCAGGGAGGCAGAGACATGGGCAGATACGAGAATCAATTGCAGGAATCTGTCCTCCAACACTCAAATGTTACGGGGTTGACTATAGCAAGATTGAGTCAGAATATCCCTGGTGTCAGACCCTGAGTTTAGGGGCCCAGAATAACCTAAATCTCCTATTTCTTCCCTGTTTCCAGAGCAGGGATGGGAAACTGCCATCCTGTGGACCAATCCATCCCATGGCTCTTTACCAATTCCTGGATTTGGCCCATGAATCCAGTCCCTACCCTCAAGCACTGAAGAGTGAGCTTGGGGGAAGGGAGCAAAGAGGAGGGCATGCACTCAGGGATGGAGCCTCCCCTTCCTTCTCCCATCTTAAGTACATCCCTTTAACATCCTGCACCGCCAATTCCTATCCAACATATGGAGCTTGTACTAATTTTCAAAGTTCCCATCCCCCTAGCGGTCAAGGGGTGGGGGAAGTTTCTGGAGCTCAAGGAGAGTACTTCAACATCACACCATCTTGGATGCTCACAGACTTGATTCACCAGCTACAAATCCAGCTACCCTTCCATCCCCTTTCCCATCACTGCCACTCCCTCCTCCCTAGTCCATGGTGGCACATGATTCAACGGACAGTGATCGAAGAAGAAATCTGGAATCCCACAATCCCTGATTCAGAGAGTCAATAGTGTGACAGGACTATAATCCATCATGTTACAAGCATCCTTTGGCCCCTGTTCTACTCTCCAGGCCAAAAATCTAAAAGGAACCAGATTTACACCAGAATGATGACTGAGCTGTAGACGACACTGGATTCAGTATCCAAGTGGTTTCTGCTCCAGTCAGTACAATATTGTGCATGTTTCATAGACTCCAAGGGAACAGAAGAAAGATACCCTGCCCTCTGCTGGCACCATGTGCTTCAAGAGACAACAAACAACCTTTCACCATTCACTGCTGATCTAACGGGCTCTCTATTTTGCAGGAAAGGGGAGAAGGGATGTCTGCTTTTCTTCCCCCCTTTTGCCCCCTGGCAGGGAGAGCATTCTTAGTTCACTCAGCACCCGGGACTGATTTTTCATGGACCACGCTCTCTTTGATAATAAAGCGTTACAGTTAGGGTGTGTTCCAGTGCTGGCCCGAACTGAGATGGGGCTGATTATTTGAGCTCTCACCTTCTAGTCTATTTGGCTTGTCATTAGAATAATGTTTTGTAAGGCCAGCACATCTGCTAGTCAATCAAGTCCCTGCCCTTCTTTCTTCATGCTCCAAAGGTGGCTGCTAGTCAGACGTCCCATCTTGCAACCCTTCAGCTAATTTCAGTGAGTATGGGGGAAAAGGGGGCTTCCAGGATCAGGCCCTAGTAAGGAAGAACGGTGGAAGAATGAATACTTAAGTGCAAATAATGGGCACCCATGCCTTTTCACATGCCAGTGATCCATGTCTTCAGTACATTGCATGCTGACAAATTCAAGTGCGCAACACAGACTGCAACGCGACTGGCCATTAAAGCAACAGAGCTGCTTGCTTGCAACAATTCGTAATGAGGCACACTGACCAATGCGGCTCACCCCAGATTTATGGGTTAAGAATAGATCGCAGCTTACAGGGTTATAAACGGACTCTCAACCAGATTTATTTACAGAATGATAACAGGCCAACTCAGGGCTATAAGGGCATCCCTTAGCAGAGATGGTTCTGCAGCCAACGGTTGGGTAGTTTATCTACATGCAAGGACTGGATTATTACCTCATAAAAACCCAGGAAGAAATCCCATCAGAATTATATAGTGCCAGCAGATGCTGATTCCAGCCTGAGAGGGACAGTTCACTCGCACACACACCCCGTTCTACAGCGTACTGCAGTGAGGTAGTCAGTCATGAGGGAAAACCCTAGAACCTCCCCCCATCCCCCTCACTCACAATTAGTGCGAGCGTTGCAGGCTGGATAATAATTGGGGGCAGGTTCTGCTTAACAAGTGGGCTTAGGATGAAGAGGGGGTCCAGATCATGACTATTATTTACCCCTGAGCCTCAGGAGGAGGACAGGGTATTCCATTTAAATAATAAATAAATAAATAAATAAATAAATCTCAGCCGTGGATCCATCCCCTCTTCCTTGAGGGCATGTCCTCATCTCCGCTCCCTTCCCCGAGTTCATTCTTTTAGTGCTTGAGGGTAGTGACTGGGGCACCAGGCCAGATCCAGGAACGAGAAAGGGACCAAATAAAAAACTGCCATGGGCCAGAGATTCCCCACCCCTGACTCAGAAAAATACATACTTAGCATCTCAACACTGCAGATAAATACCATGAGCAGTAGGAACGCCACAAAGCAAGTATACAAGTAGGGGGGGCAGATCTGCAAATTTTAGAGGACACTTATGAGAAATACAGGTTGCAGGCCTGGATTGGCTCCAATGCAGTCCTGTAACCTGCATTTCTCATAAATGTCCTCTAAAATTTGCATATCTGGCCACCCTACATGTGAGTCATTCACACACCTTTCCCCCTTGCAAACTCACCAACCTGCATTTACCTTTTCCCGTAGCAAGGCATTCACACAGCTGCTGATCTTCCTGCATTTTGATGGACTGCTTGTTGCATTAGGTGGCAGAGAACAAGGGATCATTGGGAAGCATAGGGAGTGGTAAGAATTTCACACAACACTCAGAATATGGGTTTGTGCCACTACCCACAGTAAAGGGGTGTTCAATGATCAAGCCCTTACATTCAAATAGTGTGTTTTTAATGGATTTTTGATTTGATATTCAATGGATAGATCAATGCACTGCTGGTACAGATATGAACACAAGGGCATGAGAACAGAATGGAAAGCAAACTAATTACACATGTTAAATGTTAAAGTCCTACATGAACAGTGCACACAGGGAGAAAGCTACTGCAGTGCAGTCATTCCCAAACCATGAGCTAAGATTCTGTGGCAAGTGGTCTACAAAAATGTGCAATTCCCCAGGGAGACTCAGAGGGCAGTAACCCCTCCATCAGCTCACCCAGCTGCCCACTTTGCTTCTCCATGCTGGCAGCTGCAGCAAAACAAACTTTGGTCCCTACTGGCACCGCAACCACCTCTACAGAAGAGTCTGGGGGGTGGCTGTAATACACAGCAGTTGGCACATAGTGCCAGTCTGCAGGGCGTCCCATGAGGAATCTTGGGGGCCGATATTAGTCCACTGATCCAACCCATTTGGGACCCAACAAGCTATTGAACGAGTCCTTTGTTAACAGGGATTAGTGCCCAGCTTGCTAGGAGCAGGGGACAAAAATATCCAAATTGTTCACATACCTGATCAAAGAGAGCTTTCCAGTGCTGACATGTAAGCAATGCAGAGAGGAGATAAAAAAAAAAGGGGGTGGGGGGGAAAGAGGGTAAGAGCATGATAAGACAATTAACCCTGGACATATACTTCAAACAGACAAATGACCAAGCACGGGAGAGAGCCAGGAAGCCCCACATTCTAGCCAGGACTCGGACTTTGAGCGGCTCTGTAGCCTTGGGCAGGTCAGATTCTGTGCCTCTTGGCCCCTCTGTCAAATGGCAAGGGGTGGGGGAGAAGGCTTGTTTTTAGCTCTTTTGCAGGGGTTTTCTGAGGCATAATGTATGCAGAGTGCCCTGGATGGTTGCTAATCCTGCTCTCCCCTCTGCTACAGCAGATCTGCAATAAAATGCCTGTGCGGCAGTTCCCAGGGAATCCCTGCGGCACACGCAGAACGGCGTGTCTACTTAAGTGCTTGAGGAGCCCTTTATGGCTTCAAAGGGGCTTGCGAAAACTAAAGGAGTCAATTGCTGGCTACATTTTGCACACTCAGATCTGCCAGTCGTTTCATCTGAGAACAGGGCATATAAGCAACACACAGCTGCCTTGGAAATGTTTCTCCCCCTCACGAAAAGCGGACTGCTTTTGTTTGGGACAGAGCAATCTGCCTCCCGGATACCATAGTAGGGTCCCACTGAAAATGACTGCCAGAAAGGAAGACACAAAGTAAACGTAGCCTAGTGACTAGGGTGCTAAACTTAGACCAGAAGACATGGGGTGTTAACTGATGTGACAGGCAGCTGTCACTCTACCCGGGGACCGGGGAGGAGGGCTACCCCCAGCTGGGCTGGGCTGGAGGATGGGAAGTTTCTGAGGCTGACTGGCTCCACCCCTGTGCTGCGGCTGGCATGCCGCACAGCCATGGCTACCAATCACAGGCAGTAATGGCTGGCTCCTATGGCGACCCCAATGCTGGGCAGGCACAGAGACAGATGTGCCGGCCTGCTTCGCTCAGCTCTGGCCCACCTGGGTGGCTCATGCGGCTAGACCGTGGGCCTGGTTCATTCTAGGCCTACGTTTCCAGCCAGGCCACCAACCCCGCCAGGGTTTGAACCAGGCCCACAACAAACGTGTGGGGTTCGGTGCTGGCCCAGGCATGCCAGAGTGGGCAAACCAGGCCAGCATCACATCAGTTAGCACCTCCAGAATTCAAATCCTGTCTTAGCCATGAACAGCGATCATTGGGTGGCCTGTTTCTCAGCCTCAGTTCCCGATCTGCAAAATGGGAATAATAATGACCTACTTCACAGGGCAAACTAGATAAGGATTGTAAAATATTTTGAATGCCTAAAGCACAATAGAATGGATTATTAATAAAATAACTCTGAATCTTGACCATCAAGATCCATGGGTGAAACCTTCACCCACTGAAATCCGTGTGTGTTTAGCCATTGGCTACAATGGATGGATTCAGGATTGTAGCCAGTGGGTGTTTTGCTATCAGCCTAAGGCAGAGGCAGCTAAGGTATTGATAGCAGTCAACTGCTCAGATACGGGCAACATTTGTGGCTGACTGTGGCAACATTTCCACAATCCTTGGATGGGACAGGGTGCGGGGGAAAGGGGGAGGTAAGCCAACAATGTCAAACTCAGAAAGGGATGTGGCCATGCTCGGTAGGGCAAAGAGGCTCTTACACCCCTTTCTGATATGGTCACTCCTCCCCCCACCAGAAAGGACACCTCCTCTGCCCAGAGGGGTCCCGGCCTGGAAAAGGGGATCAGTGGGAGAAGTCCTAGTCAGGGGCTAGTCTGGAGCATAAACTGCAGTACAAATAAGACTGGCCTCCTCCGACAACCAGAGCCCCATAAATTTTGTAATTTCCCTCCCCAAATTCTGGAACCAAGAAACCCAAATTCTAAACAGCAGAAAATCCAGAATCTGCAAGCACAATCATGCAAATCAACAAAAGCCTACAATTTATGCAAATTTTGAATGCAAATGAGTTTACCCACACAGTATCGCATCTATTTGGAACATCTCGCATGTTAAAAATACACCTCACAAAATACCACAGAAATAAATATTAGTGGGGCGCTTCACCCTTCTTCGGGTTAGAATGCCACCAGGAGGATGATTGTCAGATTATATTTTAATTTTCAGGGGAGTTAGGCAGGGATGCCTGCTTGCTCCCCTGCTTTTCAACATATATATCAACTCATTGATAGTTGAGCATGGAGATGTGGCAAGGTATCATCAGTCAACTATCGGTAGCCGGAAGCTGTTTCTTTTGATGTACGCGGATGACACCGTCCTCGTTTCTCTCTCAAGGGTGGGGCTTTGTAGAGCACTGCGAGATTTCGAGGATAGATGCAATTTAAAACATCTTAAAATAAATTATGGGGAAACTAAGAACATGGTGGTTGGTGTCCGACATAAAGAATACTATTGGTCCCTTCGGGGGCACCATTTAGAACAGGTCCGATACTATAAGTACCTGGGTGTTAGGGTGGCAGAGACTTGCTCCTGGCAACCCCAGGCTCAGGCTATTAGGGAAGTGGCATGTCTGGAGACAGTGGCTATTACACGCTTCTTCTATTCCCATGGCCAAACATTAGTTAAGGTGGCCCGACAGATTTTCGAGGCAAAAGTTTTGTCACGCCTTCTGTATGGGTCCCATGCTTGGGGAATGGATGTTGGTGTGATACGGCTCCTCCAACCTGTCATTACCCAATTTTGGAGGAGAATACTTAGGTGCCCTCAGTCTACGAGTATGTCCGTTGTACTGACGGAGATAGGTTGTCCCTCTTTGACGGCTCTAGTGGACATGAGATTTCTGGCATTCTGGGCAAAATTGCGCGATGTGCCAGAGGGCTCCCTTCTTGAACGCACTTGGGTTGAAAAAGTCATTGAGGAAGTGGGGTGTGACTCTTGGTGCTTGGGGGTGGCTAGCTGGCTAGCGCGGCTGGGTTTCTCTGAGCTTTTTTTCCAGAACGCCACTAGTAGGCAAGTCATAGGGCTATTAAAGTCACGTATCCTGGACATGGATAGGCAACAGCTTAGGGCTGTGGCCTCAGTATCTAGGCTGGCACCATTCTATAAATATATTGTGCCCCCTCGGACTGGAGCTTCGTATTTATAATCCCATATGGACCCCAGCCTGAAATCTAGGTTTAGCAGACTTAGGCTACCTACGTTAAAAACGGCTGTGCTTTTAGGGAGATTCCGGGGGACACCATTGGAGGAGAGGAGTTGCCCATGTGGGAAGGAAATAGAGGATCTTGATCATTATCTCCTATGGTGCCCCTCCGTCCTAGGGCTGGACGATAACTAGACAGCTTATGTTCCTCCTCGGTGATCAGGATCCCAATAGGACTAAACAGGTGGCCATCTTTGCTGAGATGTGCTACCGTGCGTTTAAAATTGTTCTCTCCCCACCCTTTGCACGTAACATGATCTGTGATTTGGGGTAGGGGACATATGTAACATATGATATATGACATTTATAGATATATGTTTTTTATGTATTAATTTGTGTAGTCCAATGGATGTATCAGCCATGTGGCTGCACATAATAATAAATTTTATTTATTTATTAATATTGCAAATTCTAACAGCAGAAAATCCAGATTCTACAAGCACAATCATGCAAATTAACAAAAGCCTACAATTTATGCAAATTTTGAATGCAAATTAGTTTACCCACACAGTATTGCATCTATTTGGAACATCTCGCATGTTAAAAATACACCTCACAAAATACCACAGAAATAAATATTAGTGGGGTGCTTCACTCTCTTGCCCTGAATGGTATAAGCTGCGATTCTTCAGCAGCTGTAGAACAGGGCCACGTGGCCCTGGAATATAAACCAGTAGGTAACAAAGCCAGCACCCCATTGGCTAGCTCAGTAAAGCCGATGATCCATTGGCTAGCTCACAGTGCTCTCCACTCAAGACTGTAATTCTGCAGAGACAGAGGCAATTTCTGCAACCTTGGTCAAATGCAAAATCCCATGAAAATGGCTGTGATTGTAGCAGCACAGAATTTATGGGACCCTGACCAAAGGGATGAAGGGTCAACTTCCTAGTAGCAGTGCAGCATTCCTGTATGCATAATTCTCCCCCCAAGATTCAGGAGTATCACCTGTATGCGTTACAATATGCAGACGCTCTGGTTCTTTTTGCCCAAACTGAAAAGGGCCTTAGATCATCTATTACTAGAATAATAGAGTATTCCAGCGTAAATGGCCTCGAAATAAATGCTAGTAAATCAAAGGTCGTGATATTGGGGAGAAGATTCTGTTCCCAAAAATGGGTAGTGCAGGGTTACTCCTTTGAGTCGGTAAAGGTTTTTTCATACTTGGGGATTTGCCTTACTATAAAGGGTACTTGGCTGCAACATATCAATCTTAGCGCTCGGGTGGCTAAAGTAGCCGCAAAAGCAATGATGAAAGCTTATAATGCCTCATATGGATGGCCTATCTCAATGATCGTAAAGGCTTTCCAGGCCAAAGTGCACCCGATGTTAACTTATGGGGCAGAAATTGTTACAAATAAGGAATGCTTGGCCTTAGAGAGGGTCCAAAATTGTTTCCTTAGAGGGATCCTTAGGGTAGGGACGAGTACGCCGGGTGCAGTTATCCGGGCAGAGTTGGGAGTGCTGCCAATTAAGCACCTTTGCAGGTTGGTGTTCTTGAGGTACTGGCTTAGGATCCTGGGTGGCTCTCCAGATTCCCTACAGACTTTGTGCTTGGGGGAAAAGTTGAAGTATATGGGCAATCAGGTATATCCATGGCTAGGGCATTTGGTGGGGATGCTACGCCAGTTGGGCTTTTCATTTCAATGTTTTCAGGGACACACAAACCCCTCCATGGAAAGTATCATTGGCAGAGGTCTAAGGATATAGCAATGCAGGAAGATCTGGCGGCTCTTGGGACATGGAAGGTCGCTCTGCTCCTGGCTGCTAGTAAGATCTGCTTTAAGAGAGAACTTTATTTGGATGTCCTGACCAATAAACGCCTGAGGCGTTACTATACTCTATTTCGATTTGAGATGATTCAGTCTGCAGTTGTCGAGGGTAGGTTTGCTAAGATTCCCTACGATGAGCGTAAGTGTCACTGCTCCCTGACAGAAATTGAATCATGGGACCATATCCTTATAAGATGTCCCTATTACATTCATTTGAGGGAGACCTGGTTGGTTCCGGTGCTAGCGGGTAGGAAATTTAGTTATGCGGACCTTTTTGTTTATTTGACGAATCTGACACAGCCTAAAGATCTATTTGCTGTTGTATCATTCCTTTTGCTGGCAGACAAAAATCCTTATTCAGTTATCTAACTTGGGCAACCTTAGTAGACACGAGATCGAAATGTCGGGTCTGGTTACCAATTAGGAGATA
>QEPC01005108.1:1456860-1478355 GCA_003113815.1 Sphenodon punctatus
GACTATTCTGTCAGATCTGCTTAACATATGGATGGTATTTTCCTAGTAGGCTTGCCCTTAATAATTACTGAGGGTTTTTTGACCTTACTGTACTTGATATTTTTACTGTTTGCCATTTAGTATGCTTAGTTATGGTGTTAAGACATGTTATTAAAATGCCATTAATAGTTTGGAATTGTCTGTATGTGTCCACATGGTTTACAGATTGTGTATTGTATGTTTTATATTTTATGTTACTTTGTGTGTGTATGTCATGTACTTGTCTGGCCATGACGGAAGTCAGTGCCGAATAAAATTTACTTTACTTTACTCTGTATGCATCTCACTCACCTATCATAGCAAGTTACCTAATTTTACACAGGAGGCACCTGCTGCACTCTAGGAAGCCTCTGGCTGAAGAAGGTTTATGCACCGAGTAAAGGATATTTTACTCCACCTGGTAGGCAAATCTCAGAAACTGATCTGCGAGAGCAGGATTCCCATATTAATTCATTGGATTCCCATTGAATCCGTCAAGCTGTTTGCATGAGCAGACGGTCATTTATAAACTACTGCTTGGCCCGTAAATCTGCCCAGTAATTTGGAGTTAATGTTAAATCCTGGCTTTGCTTAATGTCATTCCAGATGCTGCCATGACATCCTTGCAGGGCCATCCTCTGCAGTCAAGTCTATGGTGTGTGGGGGACTTCCATCAGGTCACCCCTAGTTTATTTTGTAGTCAATACGTGAAAACTGCCTGGGTATCAGTTCTTGGCAAACAAGCCCAGAAGTTTCCATATTAAAAAAGAAAGATCCAGCAAGGCTTTGTGTGTGCACATACCTAACACAGAACCATTTTAATTGTCATATCCTGCTTCTGTGGTCTTCACCCCCACAGCCTCTGAGCTCCTCATGATTATTAATGGCTTTTATCCTCACAACCACTGAAGCACTATCCCCGCTCCTACAGACGGGGACCCGAGGCACCAGAAGATGAAACAATTTGCCCAGAGTCATGCAAGAATTTTGCAGCTGAGCCAAGAACTGAAGTTAACTCTCCTGGGTCCAGCACAGTGCCTTATCCATGAGGCTACCCCTTCCCCGAAATAGGATGTTCTGCAGCCAACTTGAAAATTCACTGAGGCCACCTTCTGAGGACAACAGGTAACACCAAGTAACCACTTTAATAACTTGAAGTAACTGCCCCCCTTCAGTAGCGTTCACAAGAACAATGTAAACCAAAGTAGTACTGTGTCAATTTCCTCCCTAACCAAGATTAAATTATCTCGGAACTGAGGTCACTACCACCGGAAAGTGTTCTCATGAACAGTTACTTCTATATACAAACCAAAGGGAAATACTCCTGATTTTTCTGGAGCACAAACTTCTCTTCCTACTCCTGAATAACTTTGCTTTAATGCTCTGTTCGTGTGAATGCTTCAGGAGTAAAACGGAAATAATGCCTAGCTACATTGAATTAACTGTTCATCGGAAAGTAGCCTGGGAGGGGGTGGAGGACATTATGTTGCAGAGGACACACATACTTTACACCTCTACAGCATCTTCCATACAAGGGTCTGAAATCACTTCACCAGCACTCACAACACCAGGATCAAACTGGTGGGTGTTAACTCCACTTCCGGAATGGGGCAACTGAGGCACAAGAAGATTGCACGGTCTAACACAGCTCTCATTGAAGCCAATGGAAAGAACTCTCTTTGCTTTGGTGCGGAGAACAGGATCATGCCTCAAGAGACTGGCCCAAGGTCACACAAGCAAATCAGTGGTAAAATCAGGATGAGATCCTGGATCCTGCCTTTGCCTCAAAGCCATCTCTTGTCTCCCTTTATTAAGTTCCAATCCTGACTGGTGCTCAACAGTTTCAGCATCTGTCTGCTTAAATGCAAAGCAGGTTGCCAGACTGACGGCATAAGAGGCCCATTCTACATCTGGCTAGAGCAGCTGAAAGAAAGCTGCTTGTGGAGGCTCATTTCACTACAGAGAGAAACCACGATTGAAGATGAATTAAGTGCTGGAGGCTTGGGGGGCGCTAATTATAGAGGGTGAATACCGGTTTGCTCCTGAAAGAGCCAATCCAGTCTCCTGCGTAATATTAGATGTGGCTTCTCTCCTCTAATTACATCTATTGCTAAAGATGGCTTTTCCATTGTTTATCGCTCTCAGGGAAAGAAATCCAGCAAAATTACCCCAGGCAAAGAATACAAAAGAAGGGGCATTCACAACTCTGGCACTTCCCTCCGTGTGCTCTAAGAAGTCCTGCTGCACGTGGGCTCTCTTCTGCTTACTAGTAGGCGGCATCCTTGTACTTCTCACTGTATCTATTTCCCAAGTGCCTTGGCAGGGGGGCACTTGAAAACCACTAATTTCTCATGTATTCTCATTAACCCGCTCAGCTTCAGTTCTGTCAATGAGCACACTATTTGCTTAGTCTCACTAATGGGTCCATCATCTGGACTCTCCCCATTCCCATCCTCAACATCTTTGAAGTACCCCCACCTCCAAATCCTATCTGGCCCTTGGAGCTTGAACTGTTTTCAAAGTGGCACCTGGGAGGGAAAAATTTTCCCCCATCCCTGCCCTAATGTCTGAAAAGCAGTTGAAACCAGAGCTTCAATCTTTTTTTTTTACCCTTGCCCCTCTTCGACTTATCTGTGGTAGTTGATGTCCCTCCCCCACCACAATCAAACATGTGACTTGTCCCCCCCGCCCCCCCTCTGACTCTGACTCTCACTCTCCCTTGCCAATCCATTATTTTGGAGAACCCCTCTAGCCCAGTCAGAGTGGAACTAGGTATCCACTAGTTGTGGTCCTTCTGCCCCTACCCCCCAGTCAATACCTTCCATGCCTCCCAGTTTGAGAACCACCGGTTTAAACAGTGACAATCCTACAGGAACACATTGTGGTGCGCTCCTATGAAGAGATCCAGAAAGAATGTGGTTGCCGTGTTGGTCCAGAGTGACAAGAGGCGGAGACAAAGTAGTTCGAATGATACCTTTTATTGGCCAACTATTGTTGATAGAAATGTGCAAGCTTTTGGACCTCACAGGGTCCTTCCTCAGAATCCTACATGCCTGAGGAAGGACCTTGTGAGGTCCAAACGCTTGCACATTCCCACCAACAATATTTGGCCAATAAAAGGTATCATTCAAACGACTTTGTCTCCACCTATGAAGAAGAGAGAAGCACATTCTGCTTCCTGAATGCTTCGCTGGCTCCCAAAAGCAATGGGCATCCAGCTAAGGACACAGACCAGCCGCTTACACTTTGAGCCAACACTTTACAAGGTCTGCAAGAAACTTTCCACTAGCTTCAGTGAGCTTTGGATCTGCTTTCTGGTGCAGTGACTTTTACACAGGCATCTTCAAGTCTTGAGCATGCCTTTCCCATTCCTCCTAGAAGATTTAGAGTGCCAGAGTAACTTGGTTGTCAACAGCCTCACTGTGTAGGGCAGGGAAAAGGGAAGAATCAATTCCAGTGTTTGGTACTGGGTGGGGGAGGGTGGTAAAGAGAAATCTCTTGGTAGTCAGGTAAAGAGGTGCTTTCCTTGGAAAATGGATGCAAAGCAAGGTTGAAGAAAGCATTTACAAGGATTTAACCTCTAACAGATGTTATTTATTTATTTCCCAAACTTTGGTTTGTGACTCCAAGTGAAGGTGGTTGTGCCATCTGTAGATGGGGGTCATTATCCCCTTACTGTTACTGAAAGTCTTAAAATGGGGTCTCGCAGGCAAAAGGTCTGGGGGCTAAGGATTTAAAGAGTCCCAATGAAGATGTCAGAACCCCCTGGTTTTACCTGCATGACTCCCTTTTATTTAATTTATATTTATTTATTTTAATGGCTTTATTACCCCACCTCTCCTGCCACAGGCAGCTTGAGACATAAATATAATCTTGCAGCAATAAAGACATGCAAAGTATCTCATAACAGTGGGACTGTGAACCCCCACCATCTGCAAATGTTGTGACTGTGGGGTCCTGCTCTATAGTTTGAGAATCTCCGTGTTATAGGCTTCTGGGGAATGAAAGCCTTTGGCCTCCCTGCACTGCTTATAGCTCAATGCCTGCTGAGTAAAGACCTAGGGTCTCTTATTCCACATCTGTCCTAATGAGGGCTATTGGCACATCAATGGGGATCATCTCCCCGAGATGCCGTAGGCATGGGGGGCGGCATATAAATATAACAAAATAAATAAATAAATAAATCTCCCTAAGTTTGACCCGGTCACATTGACAAGCTGAGGACACCTTCAGAGAGTGGGATGTGCTGCTATCAGGTCCAGGATAAATGCAGAATGCTAATTGAAGGACACCCAGGCATGGCTCCTCCTCAGGACAGCTAATAGCTCCTATGCTCGCTGCATAGGACTCAAGCGCTCATTCCCATGGAGTGATTAATCTCCTAGTGGCCATGGGTTAAGAGACACCCGGCATCTCTGAATATTTCTCCCAACAGTTTAAGGGAATTTAGAAAGGGGTGAGGAGTGGATTCTCTGAGCCTTACAAACACAAAGATGCTGCTCTGGTAAATAATAGGTTCGCCGTTGAAGCATCTTTAGAGCTTACGGCTTAGAACTAAGTTAGGCAGCTTAACGGGGTTGGAGCCTCAGATTTAAAGTGGTGTGTACACACTTAATGAAAATGAAAGTCCACTGGATCACGTACGGAATATGCTACAAATTTGGGACATGTGGCAGCATATGTTGCAAATTCTCCTAAAATTACTCAAGAGGGTGGGGATTCCCTTTTTAATATTATTTTGCTTTCTTAAAATCACAAAGCATCCGTGGGCCAGCAGAAAATACAAGCAAGCAGCTATGGTGCTGAAGATGTTAACAGCCCCCCTTAACACACCTGTTCCAAATCCTATTCTACTTGGTGAAAAATGTGCAGCAGAGAGTAAAACAGAGCTGCAGGAGTGCTTCAAAAAGATGAAAAGCCTTTAGTATTTTTGACTGACATCTGTGCTTGTCTGTAAAATGAATTGGATTGATGGGTCTTAGGGAAAGGGATGTGTTTGGGAAGCACCATGCATTGACATGACATTGCAGTGAATCCCGTTTTGGGGGGCTGCGGCTGAATTTGAAGTCAAATTTGCTAGGGCAGAACAATCATCAGATAAAGTCTTGTTGATTTCAGCAGCTGTTTACCTAGCTCAGGGGTGGGAAACTTAAGCGGAAGGACCAAATGTGGCCCATGGCTAGTTTTTATTAGCCTCGTTCCAGTTCCTAGAACTGTCCCCTAGATCCAGTTCCTACCTTCATGCATCGAAAGATTGAGCTCAGGATAGGAGAGCAAAGATGAGAGGACATACATGTGCTCAAGGACAGGGGATGGATGGATCCATGGATCTGGACCTTCCTCTTCCTGAGTGCACCCTTCCCTAGCTTCTTTCTATACAGCCCTCCGAGTTTATACTAATTATTAAAACATTCCCTGAAAGGGCAGACATTCCTCCTTCCTGGTGGGCAATTATTAGAGATCCGGAAGAGATATGTGCGGGACCGCCTCACTCCCCATGGGCCCGTGCGACCCCATAGATGGTCTGTGGGAGCCTTTTTGGAGGTTCCCCGGGCGAGGTGGGTGGCCACCAATGTTAGATCTTTTTCAGTGGCTGGTTGGCCCCCACTCTCCTGTCATTTCGACATTTGTGTAAGCCCTGGCTGTTCCGCCAGGCTTTTGGTGAGGGGGAGGTAGGGGGGTGTTTTTCTCCCTGCATATGGGATTTTTAAACTTTTAAATTGTTTTTAATTTGTTGTTTGCCACCCGAAGCTGCCCTGTGGGCAGAAGGGGAGAGATACAAATCTTTTATAAGTAAATAAAATAAATAAATAAGGACTGGGAGACACCCCTTACTTGTGACTTTCTCTCCTTCTTAGAAAGTCCCAAACAATCTCCTCCTGACCTCCTCTCGAATAGCAAAGTTTATTTATAGATAGCTTGATCCGATTAAGGCAGGTTGGGGGNACCGGAGATGGGATGCGGGGGGAGCACAGAGATCGCACACCCCGACCCCACGCGGGACTCCTTGTGCCGGGCGCGGGGGGTCCTAGCACGCACGTGAGTGCCCAGGCGGAGAGCCCGGAGCTCCACCGCCCGGGGCCGGAGTGACTTGTCTCCCTGCGCTGCAAGAAGGAAGGAGCTGTCCCAACCAACCCAGGCGGCTCGGTCTGCAACCAGGCGGCTTCTCCGCCGCCTGCAGGGTCGGATGCCCCCTTCTGGCCCCGAGCTCAGCATCCAGCCACCCAGCTCCTCGGGCCAGCCGCCAGCTGCTTATACACATCGGCGACGGTGGCTGCGGGCTACTGCCCGGGGGCAGGCGTGGGAACCCTAACCACCCCCTCCTGGGAAGGGGAGGGGCTCGTTAGCATAGCCACGCCCGCTTGTTTACAGAGGGAAGAAGCCGGGTTGCAGAGCGCAGGGATGTGCACGGCCCCGTGGGCAATGTGCGGGCCCCTTCTGACCTAGGAGCGTTTGAGAGAGACACACTGACTTACCCACTAGGAAAATGCTGCCGTAAATACGGGCTGGTCATAAATGTCATGAAGGAGAGGGGGAGTCAGTAAAGTTGTGACAGTGTGTAACAAGGGGGTGGCGCGGAGGGACTGGGCACAAGGTGACATCACAACTCGGTTTCTCTGGCACACGTTACATCTAGTCTGTGGATTACTATTTAGATAGGCACAAGTACGCTGACTTGCTTCCCTCTATACCGCCTTCCATTTACCTTCATCTTTGCCTATTGCTCCATCTTCCCTCTCTGCTGTCCTGCCTTCTGTTTATTTCATGTGCCTATGCCATGCTCACCCTGATCTCTCTGCATAGTGTACAGATCTCTCTCTCTCTCTCTCTCTCTCTCACACACACACACACACGCAGAGGGTGCAGCCAGGTGAGCTGAGGCTAGCCCAGTCCTCCACAGCCCCATGGCAAGCAAGCACAGCCACCAGAATTTAGGCCGATGGGGTGAACTGGCCACACGGTCCACTGTCCTGTGCCCATCACCAGCCCCTCCATACCCTAAGGTGAGCCAAGGAGCCGGCCACATGGGGCTGGATGCCCAGACTCCTGCTGTGCTGCAGGATTAGGCCTGATGCCACTAGGCAGCTATTGGGGGGGGGTGGAGGAACACCCCGCCCAACAGCTCCACCACCCTGGGCCGGAGTGACTCGTCTCCCTGCGCTGCGAGAAGGAAGGAGCTGTCCCAACCAACCCAGGCAGCTCAGTCTGCAACCAGGAGGCTTCGCCATCTGCACAGGGTCGAATGCCCCCTTCTGGCCCCGAGCTCAGCATCCAGCCACCCAGCTCCTCGGGCCAGCCGCCAGCTGCTTATACACATCGGCGACGGTGGCTGCGGGCTACTGCCCGGGGGCAGGCGTGGGAACCCTAACCACCCCCTCCTGGGAAGGGGAGGGGCTCGTTAGCATAGCCACGCCCGCTTGTTTACAGAGGGAAGAAGCCGGGTTGCAGAGCGCAGGGATGTGCACGGCCCCGTGGGCAATGTGCGGGCCCCTTCTGACCTAGGAGCGTTTGAGAGAGACACACTGACTTACCCACTAGGAAAATGCTGCCGTAAATACGGGCTGGTCATAAATGTCATGAAGGAGAGGGGGAGTCAGTAAAGTTGTGACAGTGTGTAACAAGGGGGTGGCGCGGAGGGACTGGGCACAAGGTGACATCACAACTCGGTTTCTCTGGCACACGTTACATCTAGTCTGTGGATTACTATTTAGATAGGCACAAGTACGCTGACTTGCTTCCCTCTATACCGCCTTCCATTTACCTTCATCTTTGCCTATTGCTCCATCTTCCCTCTCTGCTGTCCTGCCTTCTGTTTATTTCATGTGCCTATGCCATGCTCACCCTGATCTCTCTGCATAGTGTACAGATCTCTCTCTCTCTCTCTCTCTCTCTCACACACACACACGCAGAGGGTGCAGCCAGGTGAGCTGAGGCTAGCCCAGTCCTCCACAGCCCCATGGCAAGCAAGCACAGCCACCAGAATTTAGGCCGATGGGGTGAACTGGCCACACGGTCCACTGTCCTGTGCCCATCACCAGCCCCTCCATACCCTAAGGTGAGCCAAGGAGCCGGCCACATGGGGCTGGATGCCCAGACTCCTGCTGTGCTGCAGGATTAGGCCTGATGCCACTAGGCAGCTATTGGGGGGGGGTGGAGGAACACCCCGCCCAACAGCTCCACCACCCTGGGCCGGAGTGACTCGTCTCCCTGCGCTGCGAGAAGGAAGGAGCTGTCCCAACCAACCCAGGCAGCTCAGTCTGCAACCAGGAGGCTTCGCCATCTGCACAGGGTCGAATGCCCCCTTCTGGCCCCGAGCTCAGCATCCAGCAGCCACCCAACTGCTCAGGCCAGGGGGAGGGGAGCCTGGGGGAAGCATGGGCACTCGTGTTACCCTCCCTCCCTCACGATCTGCTGTTAGGTGATGGGGGAAGCGTGTGCTCCTCTGGGCCCGATCCAGAGCTGCACAAACGGGATCACACAGGAAGTGACAGTGGGCCCTTTAAACATACTTTGGGCAGCCTTACTATGCGCTGCATCCCCAGCCTTTTTCTGAGGCCACACACGAAGGAATACAGAGTAAAGAATCAACCGCCCAAAAGGCTGCATCATGGACTGCTGCATCCCACCCTGTATCGCAGGCCCATGTTACATATATATTATTTCTAGTTTACTAATAATGGGTCACACATGCTGGAGAAGGGGGGGGGGCTCCTGAGTTGCCATGGTCTCCGGGGCTCCCAGTGGGTCTGTATTTTACACCAAGGCTTCTCTGACTCATATAATCTCAATGTTTTCATGGAGCCTAAGTACTGGGGCAAGGGGGGGGAGACACATGGGCCCTTGTGTAGTCACAGAGTCTGCACTATTCTAGATCCAGCCTTGGGGCCTGGCTAAAATGCCACATCCTGGCACAAACAACAGGGCTAGGGTCTGGCAAAATGGCTCAGGCTCATGCTGGGCACTTCCACTTGCCTCTCCATCATGGCCCCCTACTCTGGCCCTGCCAGAGCACAAGAGCAGAGCTGGTCCCAGAGTTAGAGAACATAGGAAACTCGTGGGGAGAGGAGGCCATGGGGCACATGTCCCCCAGATTTTCAGAAGCACTATAGAACTCCTGTTTCCCCCTACTATCGACAGTTACCAGTCACCCATGCTAGGACACCAGTCTGTCTCCTGGGAACTCGAGCTTCAAGTACTGGCTCTAATGCCTCAGTTGATTTTTTTATCAGCCGGGTGCCCTCTATTCATTATTATTATTATATTTTTATTACTTATTTTGTACAATGCTAGCAATGTACCTGGCACTGTACAGTCATGAGTAAAATGAGTAAACCTGTGGGCAGGAGGGACGGGATATAAATTTAAAAATAAATAAATAAATAAAAATTTAAAAATAAATAAAAATAAAAGACAAATCCCTACCCCAAACGGCTTACCTTTTAGAATGGACAAGAGAGGGGAGACAAAGGGAGAGGGGAAGAAAGGGAAAGACAGACACACATTCATAAAGCGGAGAAGTTGCAGGTGCTTAGCTGGGTTACAGGGGAAGGCAGGCGATCCTGCGGGATCAGGCAGCATGGACAAGCAGTCTATGGGGGTGAGGAGTTAGGGTCGGGAAAGCCTGATCGACGAGGGAGATTTTTAGAAGGGATTTGAAGGGTTACAGAAGGAGAATGTATGTGTTCAGGGATGGTGTCCCAGGCAGAGAGGGCAGCATGGGAAAAGGGCTGAAGGCAGTTTAGGGAGCAGGATACTTGGGGGCAGGTGAGGAGAAATGAAGTTCCCAGGTAGGAACGTAGCTGCTGGAAGTGAAGGCAGATAGGGAGGAGCAAGGCCATGAAGAGGCGTGAAGGTGAGGACAAGGAGTTTGTGCTGGATGTGAGCCTCTTAGGCACAGATGTTAACTTATCCAAGACCTTTGGGCACAGGCATACATGCCCAGACTGTCACCAAGCCTTGCAGCTTCTTTCTCCATAACGTGTCAAAGGCTCCAAGTTTACCTTGACAGCTCAGACCCATCCCAGACCGTCTCCAAAGCCGGGGGGATGGAACGGGGAAGGAAGGGAGTGTAGCAGAGCTCTGTTTGCTAATTCTTGGTGGGGGGTGGGTTGGTGTCCCCAGGGGAAGGTACCATCACTGAACCAAGCAACAAAATCCCAAGCCCCAAGGAATCTATCAGGGACCTAAGGAACCTTGGAGATAAAATTAAGAAGGCACTACATCCAGGGCATAGGTACAGCAGGTGCAGTCAAACTAGGGTTCCCACCTTTGGTCTTTTTTATCTGACACTTCCATTTTGGCCTATCAGAGTGTCAGGTAAAAGCACCACCACTGGTGGCAACCTACGCCAAACTGGTGCCCACATGTGTAAGAGCCCCACACGCATGTAGAGTGCGTATGCACACTGGAGTGGAGGGCCCCAACAGAGGGCAAATTCCATCTTCTGCACCAGGGACCAATCCCACCCACCTAGCTTCATCCCTGACTATGTCACTGTGCCCCACTCTCAGGTCAAATCATGTCCCCTGTGGCCCAGCCCAGTTTGTAATATACACCCAAATGTGAGATAAGATTCTGATGAAGAGAGGTGAAGCTCGCAGGAGAGAAAAGGTTTCCTACCCACCACAGTGGCTGTTTCCTATCTCTGATCAGAATATATCCCTCCCCTCTTTGAGTCCCTCCTCCATCTTTCCCCTTCTCCCACCTTTCCCAAGAGAATCAAGGCTGGAATTATTTGCTCCCTTCTCTCTTTGTGTTTTTAAAGACAAGTCCCCACCTGTTTAATTGCTCCACCGCCTTAACAAGTGCACGGAAACAGATGGCAAGCTGCAATTAGAGACTTCTACAAAAAAACAATATATAGTCTGCGACCACTGGCGTGTCACTGGCCATTATAATTCTCAGGCTTGTTTTTAAATCCTGCCTTGTAATAATGTGCTCCTCGTACATCAGATATGAAGATGGAAACCTTTAACTATCTGGGGCCCAGATTAGAAACTTCAGGGAGATGCAGACTGGAGGACTCCAAGAATTAGGGGGTTATTCTGTATTTTGGTTTAGGACCAGGAGATCCTCAAAGGGAGGAAAATATTCCTCAGGACAAAAATAATTTAGGCTTAAGAACATAGTCACTGCCACACTGGGTAAAATTCCACCCCAGTATCCTGTCTCCAACAGTGACAGCTTCCGTTGCCTCCAAGAGTGTAAAAAAACAGGATACCACCTGGTTTGGCTCGATCTGGTCTACCTGGGCCAGTGCTGAACCCACATGTCTGTTTCGGGGGCCCCAGATGTGGGCCCGGTTCAGACCCCAGTGGGGTCGCAGCCAAACTAGAAACAGAGGCCAGAAACATGGTGCAGTGGGTAAGGTGTTGAACTTGGATCTGGGAAGCCAAGGTTCAAATCCTACCTTTGCTATGAACTCACTGGGTGGCCTTGGGCAAGTCACAACCTCTCAGCCTTGGTTCCCCATCTGTAAATGGGAATATGTCTTTGTCCCTGCGTTCCCCTCATCCTAGTTCATCCTAGATTGTAAGCCCACTGGGCAGGGACCTGTCTCTGAAATCTGTGACTGTAAAGCACTGCATACACCTGGTAGCGCGATAGACATGGTTAGTAGTAGCAGTAAGAAAATGGGCCCACAGTCTGGACCCAGGTGGGCTGAACCAGGTAGGTGCATCTGTTTTCATGCCCACCTGGTCCGGTGTGGGAAGTTGCCATGGCAGCCAGCCAGTTGGTCCAGTGGCCATTTTGCACATGTGCAACGTTTTTTCTTCTTTCTTTTTTGTACTATATTTTATTTTTAAAATTGATTTAAATATGGATCCGTAACACAGATCCGTAAATAAATCTGGAATTAAAGATCCTAACTGTAACATGGATCCGGAATTCCCCCATGATGCCTCTCTCTAATAAACTTCCATCAGGAAAGGTGCTGGCATTGGTCCAATAAAAAAATATCATCTGAACTACTTTGTCTCCATCAATTAGTTTTGAAACCAACATGGCAACCACATTCTCTCTCTAGACAAGGGATTCTCAACCTGGTGCTCGGGAGCACCCGAGTGCTCGGGCAAGGTGTGAAAGTGCTCCCCAAGCCAGCTCTCAGTAGTGCTCAAAAACACTTCAAAACAGTCCTTCGTCCATTAAAGTCAATGTGAGCTGGGATTAATTGATTCATTATCTCATTTTCCATGAAAATGCATTGCAGAGGGGAGACTTAATCGATGCATATTTATGCAAATTATTCATGCAATTTATTTATTTGATACCGTGCTCCTCCTGCCAAGGCAGCTCGGCGCAGCTTTCAATATATAAAGTATAAAATATATAATCAAAAGACATAACATTCTAAAAGGAGAAAGGGGGGAAGTATCCTCCTCAACAGAAGGGGAAAAGAGATACCAAGAGCATAACATTCAAAATATATAAAATACCCTACCCTTACCACCCAAAATAAAAGTAAAACCCACCCTCACCCGTCTCCCTCTCCAAAAACCTGGCAGAACAGCCCGATCTTGTACTGACGTCGAAAAGAGGAGAGGTCCGGGGCCACCCAGGCCTCTGCCGGGAGGGAGTTCAACAGCCTCGGAGCAGCCATCGAGAACGCCCTCTCCACAGTCTTCCCCCAGAATACTCAGGGGACTTTGAGAAGGACGCTCCTGGTCAACTGCAGGGGTCAATCTAGAGCATGGGGAGTGAGGCAATCCTGCAGATAAATGCGGCCCGAGCCGTATAAGGCTTTATCGGTAAGAACCAGCACCTTGAATCGGGCCCGGAAGACGATAGGCAGCCAATGGAGAAAATGGAGCACCTGCGTTACGTGCTCCCGGCAGCCCGTCCCTGTAAGGAGACAGGCCACCACGTTCTCCACCAGTTGCACTCTCCGAACCGTCACCATGGGCAGTCCCATGTAGAGTGCATTACAACAGTCCAGTCTTGAGGTGATGAAAGCATGGATGACAGTGGTCAGGTCAAAGTCTGGGACATATGGCTGAAGCCACCGCACCAGATGTAATTGGCAAAATGCGCTCCTTGCCACAGCTCCAACCTGGGCATCTAGACGAAGCTGCGAATCAAGGAGCATTCCCAGATTCCAAACCTGGGGAACCAGTGGGGGAACCAGGGGAGGGGGGTCAATGACGGGGGATGCCACAGCCACCGTTTTCCTCACTAGCATCACCTCTGTCTTGTCGGGATTCAGCTTCAGTCGACTGGCCCTCATCCAGTCCCCCACAGCCACCAGGCATTGTGGAAGCACCGAGACAACATGCAAGCTCCAATTATGCACTGCTCCCAAGTAGTGACGTCACTCCAGTGCTCATGATTGGAAAAAGGTCAAGAAGGTATAGACTGAGGCAAATAGACACACATTTACAATATACAGCAGTAGTTCCCAAAAATGATCCTATGGTGCCAGCCAGCACAAAGCCAAAGTTAACTGCATTACCTCTGCAAAGAATGACTAATAAAGTATTTCACAAATAAGATTACAACTAAAATAATTAAATCGAGGGGGGGTTGTGCAGTGTTGGAGGAGGGACTGAAAAAAGGAAAAAGAAACAGTGAGTATTACTGACGGAGGGACTTGGGCAGCTGGGGAAGAGGTCTGCATGCCAGGGAAAGGGAAATGAGGCAGTGGGGGGTTTGAGGAAGGGAAGTAACGAGTGTAGGAGGAGAGACAGGGTACTGACAGGGAGACAGCTGCACATAAATACTGGAGACTTTTACCCAGCCTCATGCCACCCCTGGATTTAATCTGTGCTGTTCCAGGGTGGCATGCCACCCAGTTTTGGAATTTTGTATTTATACCCTGCCCTATCCCCTTGAGGCTCAGGGTAGCTTACAAAAGGAGAGAAAAAAACCCAAAATAATATAAAAAAGAATCAAACTCCTCTGCATGCCAACCTATCCCATCCCACCCAGTCTCTCCTCCATCTCTCGTATGGAAGTGTCCCTCCCAAGCCTAGCACCTCCTTCCCACAGAGGGGCCATGACTAACCTCAAACGCTTCCCACTACTCCCACCCACTCCCTCATCTCTCAGCCAAGGGGAGTCTCCCCCTAACCAGACATTTCTCTCCCAAACTCACCCTTTCACCCTCCCCACAGCATATCCTCAACATGTCAACGTTTAGCTATGGGTCCATTTTCTCCACAGGAAGTTTCCTATACCCCCCCTCCCCTCCCAAGCCAGATGGGTCTGAACTGGCAAAGAGACCAGGATAAGCAATCTTACACAGGGCCATGGCCTGCTCTGCAGGTAGTTGTTCTCTCCACAGATGGTGGTGGATGGCCAAGCTGGCAATTTTCATTAGCACTAAAATCTCCTTAAATCAAGATGGGGAAAAGGTCATTGATTACTGAAGACAACACCAGGGCTGGCCTTACAATTTGCGGGGCCCAGGGCACGGGACAAATGCGGGGTCCTATTCTTCATCTGGTGGCAAAGTCGCCGCCAGCTGGCAGACCTAGGGGTGCTCCCCAGCTCAGGGGGCGCTCCCCAGCTCGGTCTGGGGGCAGCACGCTACCCAGGCCTAGGCTTGGGAACGGGCGGAGGGGCACTCCCCTCCACCCATCCCCAAGCCCAGCCATTTCGGGATCACTTACCTGATCTGCCACCACCGCTGCCGGCCTGGGCACCGCACCGGGCTCAGAGTCTCAGGCAGGGTGGGGCAGGCACCGCGGCAGCAGATTCAATCTGCCGCCGCACTGCGCGCCGCCACCGCACGTTGCAGGGGAGTGTGGGAGAGGCGGAGCCTCTGCCTCTCCCTTACGTCTGCTGTCTCCCTCAGCTGCGTGACTGTCTCGGTCAGGGGGAATGAGGGCGAGGCAGAGGCACATTTCCACATTTCCCCTGGCTGAGACTGACAGGCAGGGGAGGGGGGCCACCCATGGAGTGAGGGAGAGGTGGGGCCTCTCCTCTCTCTCACTCTTGCTGGCCCCCTCCACTGCCTGTCAGTTGGAGTTGAGTCGGACTCGGCCAGAGGGCCCCACGCTCGGGGTTTCCAGCTCCCAGCCACTGTCAGGCCGGGAGCTGGGGACCCCGAGTGTGGGGCCCCCCAGGAGCAGGGCCTGGGGTGGCTGCCCCTAACTGCCCCGCGGTAAGGCCAGCCCTGGGCAACACAAAGCCTGAGACTTCTCAGCAATGACTACTTTCACCTAGCGTGGCTGGATTTCCCTTATTTCAGAACAGATGCACACACCCCAACTCTATAAAAGACAGATACACACCATAAAGTGGGTGGTACTCAGGGGTTATTTTTCATCTCCCTGAGACCTCTTCTGTGGAGTCCCACAAGGTTCTGTTCTGTTCCCTCTCCTGTTCAGCATGTATATGCAGTCACTGGGGGAGGTCATGAGAAGGTTCGGTGTCATCAATATGTTGGGTGTTATCAATATGTTGATGACACCCAACTCTACCTCTCATTTTTATTTGACCCAGACATGGCAGTCTCTGTGTTTACCCAGTGTTTGGTGGTTGTGGGGGACTGGATGAGAGCGAGCCGACTGAGGCTGAATTCTGACAAGTCGAAGGTGATGCTAGTGGGGAAGGCGGTGGGGTTGGCATCCCCCATCATTGATGGGGTTTGCCCCCCACTGGTCCCTCAGGTTTGCAGACAGGGAGTGCTCCTCGATTCCCAGCTCTGCTTGGATGTCCAGGTGGAGGCTGTGGCAAGGAATGAATTTCGCCATCTGGTGCAGCGGTTTCGGCCGTTTGTCTCAGACTCCGACCTGGCCACTATCATCCATGCTTTCATCACCTCAAGACTGGACTATTCATCACCCATGGTGATGGTTCGGAGACTGCAGTTGGTGCAGAATGCAGCAGTCCGTCTCCTTATGGGGATAGGTCTCCAGGAGCACATTATACCAGTGCTCTGTTCTCTGCACTGGCTGCTTATAGTCTTTCGAGCCCAATTCAAGGTGTTGATGCTTACCTATAAAGCCCTAAACAGTCTGGGCCCCACACACCCACCTCACACCCCAAGGCAAGACCACCTCACACCCCAAGCTGTAGATCGCCCCCTGCGGTTGACTGAGAGCACCTCTCTTGAAGTCCCCCGAGTACCCCAGGGGACGACTATGGAGAGGGCATTCTCAGTGGCCGCACCAAGGCTGTGGAATTCCCTCCCAGTGGAGGCCCCGGACCTTTCCTCCTTTCAACGACAATGCAAGAAGCTTTTGGTGAGGGAGACAGGTGAAGGGTGGGGGGACTGGGTTAGGGTGGGAAGGGTTTGGTGTTTTTTTTGTTGATGCCTCCATTTAGATGAAATGTTTTATTTATTTATTTTATATTGGTATCTATTGTGTTTTATGGTATTTATTATTGTATTTTATTTTATGCCTTGTTAGCTGCCCCAAGTGGCTTTAGCAGGAGGGGCAGGATATAAGCTTATGAAATAAATAAATAAATGACACACACACACTCCAACTCCATAAAGCCCCACAGAACAGACACCCATCAGCTCCATAGAGCCCTAAAGAAAAGACATTCCTCCTGCTCCATACAGCCCCACTGAAGACACCCTCATTCCTCATGTAAAGTGCCTCATGTAAAGCGCCAGGTACACAGCTGATGCTAAACAAATGCTTATTATAATAATAATAATAATACCACAGAGACCTATAGAACAGACCCCTGCACAGTTCCATAGAGCCCCCCAGAACAGACACCCACACAGTTTCAGAGTCCCACAGAATGAACCCCCTCCCAGCTCCTTAGAGCCCCAAATAAGCTGCCTGAGGCAGGATGGGAGTGGGGTAAAAATTGTTAAAATAAATAAATAATTGATCTCGTGCTCCTTAGAGACCGATAGAAAAGACATTCCTCCTGGCTCTATAGAGCCTCATAGAAAAGACATGCCTTCCTAGCTCCATAGGGCCCCACAAAACAGACCCTCCTGCTTCATAGAACAAACCTCTTCCCTCACTTCATAGAGCCTCATAGAACAGACAATCTCCTACCCCCTGCTCTGTGACACCCCACAGAACAGATACACCACAGCTCGAGAGAATTCCCTAGAACAAACAGCCTACAACTTCCTATGGAGTCAAGATGCTCCCCAGCTCCACAGAACCCCATAGCACACACACCTCCAGCTTCAGAGTGTCTCTTATTTTTGACATTTTGATCTGGCCACCTCTCTCTCACCAGGCAAAAAAGTCTCAGCTAATGATCAGATTATTATTATTATTGTTATTTTTAAAGAGCTCAACAGAGCAGGTGTGTAAATTGGCACTTAACTAGTATTGTCTCTGTCATCTAACGGAAGGGAGATTAACCAGGTCCTAATTAGAAGTTTTGTTACAGGCAAATTATGATCTTCTAAAGCTTCTGAGTGCCTGTTGAATTCCTGCTCCCTCCAGCTCACATCCTGACAGCTCTGCCTTGTAAGACAATAATTGTTACATGGCGTGTGGGACTGTGAATTGCTGCTGAGGGTATGAAATGTGTAGGTGCTTCAGAGGCACATTTCCATGCGCCACAGAGGAACGTTTGAGAATATAAACCATGTTCTGTCTTTATTCATTCATTTACACTCCAGTGTTTATTATTCCAAGGAAAATTGAGAATTCAGCCCTCCTAATCCACTAATGCAAAGCAGTTGAAAAGGTCACTTAATGAATATGCAACAGGCACAAAGGGGTGGGAACCTACCCACATATGCCAAATAAAGATGTTGTCTAAACCTTCTGCAACAATCACATATATAATGGGCTAAGAACTGCCTGCATTCAAGCCCACCGTAGCAGTCAGGATCATTCCAACCGCTGTGAGGAAAGGGAAAAGGTCACAATCCAGAGGTCATAGAACGTTCAGAATCATTGTAGCTTCTCTAAGGGAAGAATATTTAGAATCATGCTGAGTGCTGTGAGAGAAGGTAGAGGGTGACACTCAAGTCACAAGGTTTAGCTGGAATGTAACATGGCCATATGTTTGACCATTAATTAACTGTTGTTTTTGACTGTTATGGATTTTTCAAATTTCAAAGACCACTTTTCCTTGAATGGTTTTGGCTGAAGATTAGACAAATTAAAGTAAATGTTTCATGGTGGATCACAAAGGGTTAGACTTTTTAAAATAAATGAAGAAAATGTCTGTTTCCGCCAACATTTTTCTAGCCTCTGAAAATTTCGATTCAATTTTCTTTTGTGGCGGTGGGGAGGATTTTCCTGCTTTTCTTCTCTCCAACTGCAACAAAATTTGGTTTTGGAAAAAATGAGGGGTGGGGGGGATGAAAAATTTCATTTCAAAAACTTGGAAACTGAAAGAATATTGATTTTTTTTTCTATTTTTCTCATCAAGAAATAAAAAAATGAGCATTTTGTCGTTTCTGCAAAATACATTTCTCCATTTTAGAATTTGGCCAGGAAAATGGAAGTGAACTCTTTGTACTCTTTTGAAAAGCAGTGGGGAACCTTTAATGAGCACAAGTGTTGATCTTATTAGATCTGCCAGCAGCATTTGATACCGTTGACCATGAGATGTTGGTGACACGCCTGCAGGATTGTACAGGGGTGGGCAGGACCGTTCTCGAATGGTTCCGCTCTTTCCTGACCGGAAGAACTCAGCGAGTGATGCTTGGGGATTGTTTTTCATCAGGCTGAGACCTCTCGTGTGGAGTCCCACAGGGTTCTGTTTTGTCCCCTCTCCTGTTCAATGTGTCCATGCAGCCGCTTGGCGAAGTGGTCAGGAGGTTTGGCGTGCGGTGCCATCAGTGTGCTGACAACACTCAGCTTTAACTCTATTTTTCATCAGACCCTGGCCTGGCAGTCTTGGTGATTACCCAGTGTCTGACGGCTGTGGGGGATTGGATGAGGGCTAACCTACTGAGGCTGAATCCTAACAAGACAGAGGTGATGCTGGTAGGTAAGATGATGGAGTTAGCCACCCCCATTATTTATGGGGTCTGCCCTCCATTGGTCTCCCAGGTATGGAGTCTGGGGGATGCTCCTTGATTCGCAACTCTGCCTTGATGTTCAGGTGGAGGCTGTGGCAAGGAGTGCTTTTCACCAGTTACATCTGGTGCGATGGCTTTGGCTGTATGTCTCAGACTCCGACCTGGCTACTGTCATCCATGCTTTCATCACCTCTAGATTAGACTACTATAACGCACTCTATGTGGAGCTACCCATGAAGACGGCTCGGAAATTGTGGCTGGTGCAGAATCAGGAGGCCCACCTCCTGACAGGGGTGGGCCAATGGGAACATATTACACCGGTTCTCTGTTCTATGCACTGGCTGCCGATAGTTTTCCGGGGGCCCGATTCAAGGTGTTGGTACTTGCCTATAAAGCCCTAAACGGTCTAGGTCCTACCTATCTGTGTGGGACCGCCTCACTCCCTGGGTCGGCCCCTGTGGTCGTCCAGGGATGCCCTCCTCGAGGTCCCCCAAGTCTTCCAGGGGGCCACACAGGGGAGGGCGTTCTTGGTGGCCGCACCGTGGCTGTGGAACACCCTTCCAGTGCGGGGCCCGATTGGCCCCAGATCTCCCCTCGTTTAGAAGAATGTGTAAGACCTGGCTGTTCCGCCAGGCATTTAGCGAGGGAGATGGGAGATGGGGTGGGGTTTGGGTGGTTTAGATGGGGGGCTGGGTTGGGGGGGTTGAGGGTGTTTTTTTTGGTTATTCTTGTCCTTTTTATGAGTGATTTTAATGGGTTACTGTTTAAATATTGTTTTCATTTTTATTGTGGTTTTATCTGGTTATGATTGTAAGCTGCCTCGAGCTGCCTGCAGCAGGAGGGGTGGGGTAGTAAAACCATTGAAATAAAATAAATAAATAAATAAATAAAGGGGTGGGGGAAGGACATGGAGAAGCCAAGTTGCCCCTCCTCCACACATCGACTCAGAGGCAGGACACTACAACTGCTTCCTGTAGCAACCAGGTGTTCCCAACAGGTCTCCTATCCTGCCCAGGCCTGCCACGCCCCCTGCTGTAGGGATGGCTAATCACTCCCAGCCGCAGCAATCAAGCAGCTCCTGAGCAGTCCCAGTTGGGCTGTTGCAGGGGCATGGGAGTAGTAGTCAATTCCTGATTGAGTGGTAGAAGCTCCCAGCCCAGTGTTTAAGGCTGCCCCTGGACCAAGCACCAGCCCTCACCCTGCATCCAGCCTGTACTGTCTCCTGGATTCCAAATCCATTGATTCTCTGTCTCTGACTTTGATCCAGTTCTGGATCCTGACTAACAATTCTGCTTTGCCTCCAGTACCAGTTCAGGTACTTTTATTGTTAGTCCTGACTCTGATCCTGAAAGGAAAGTTAAGACTGTCCCTGATTACCCATGTCCCAACTGCCTACCTTGATCACAGAATTGTAGAGTTGGAAGGAACAAGGGTCATCTAATCCAACCCACTGCCCCAAAGCAGGATATCCTCTGCCTACAGCATCGCAGACACATGCTGGGTTTTGAAAACACCCAAGAAAGGAGATTGCACTATCTCTCTGGGCGACTTATTCCATTGCCCAACAGTTCTTACAGTTAGGATGATTTTCCTAATATTTAACCTAATTCTACATTGCTGCAATTTAAGCCATTCCCTCTTGTTCTACCTTCTGTAATGTTCACCATCACCAAATGTCCAATGTGATTCTCTTAAACATTTGAGAACCAACAGGATCGCAGCCCTCACTGGTATCGTTCATTCACAAATAAGAGATGATTCGTGTGGAAAGTAAGACCAATTAGTACCTTGAAGGTTAATTGCAAACATAAAAAGAAATCATGCTTGTAATGAATTCTGAGCTGATGGGCTTTCAGCTCAGAAGGGCAAAGTGGAGAGATGAAGGATGCTTCTTAAAGGAAGATGAATCAAGAGTTCCTTCCTTCTGCAACTACTTTGCACTGAGGCTTGCCATAAAGAAGCCGGCAGTGATAATGGTTATTAGGGTGGGAAGCCTTGTGATTCTGGGGAGCTAACACCACACTGAGGATAGAGGACGCTGAGCTAAATTGGGCCTTACCACTGTGCTAGCTCAGCCATGTTTGTAGCAATAGGGTAATGCAACTGAATTTGGATTAAGGAAGAGAGTAGAAACCCTGTGAGGATCCAGAGCAAGATGATGGCCATGGTCATGATGGCCCGGTCAGAGAGAGCTGTGGCCCTGGACCCCATGGAAAGTGTCAGGCAGTGTCACAGGGGGGGGTTCACACAGGCGGATTCCCACTCGCACACTGCCCACGGTCACCCCACACAGGGCTAGGAACGCTCGTGGACTAATGCCCGTCAGGATAGAAGTGTGGCCGTCACCTCCAATTAAGGAGAACAGGCCTCTATCATCATAGGGCGCCACTGAGTTGGGGTTTCCAGGGCCAGCCCCCCAGACGCACGCCCACAGCCTCGCTAGGCACGGGGGGTAGGAAGGAAGGGAAGGAATACACCGGGGAAGGGGAGTGCAGGGGGCCCCACAGGAGAGGGGATGAGGGCACTCAACTCACGAGCAAAGGTTCCACAAGGCCAGAAATCAGGGAGGGGGG
>QEPC01005108.1:1483337-1497554 GCA_003113815.1 Sphenodon punctatus
TATTTACCCTCTCAACTAGTACTAAAACTAGGGGACACTCCATGAAACTCACAGGTGGCAGAGTAAAAACAGACAAAACAAAGTATTTTTTCACTCAGCGTACAATTAGGTTGTGGAATTTACTGCCAGAGGAGGTGGTCAAGGCCAGCAGTATAGCTGAGTTTAAAAGAGGTTTGGACAAGTTTCTGGAAGATAGGATTGGGGAACAAAACGCTTTACTGTCGGGAGCCTGGGGATGACCCACAGGGAATGGATAGCATGATAACCTGTTGGGTGCTTCTCCCAGGCCCCTGTGATTGGCCGCTGTCAGAGGACAGGATGCTGGGCTCGATGGACCATTGGTCTGACCCAGTATGGCACTTCTTATGTTCTTATGTGTGGAGTGGTGCCCCCTCCCTCCACCAGGAAGTGCCAGCCCCGGCTAGAATCATAGGGATGCTGTGCTATAGCAGGACTCCATGGGGTGGGGTGCTTGCCCTGCACAATGAGGAAGGGCCCCACAGGGCAACTGCTGCTCCCTGCTCTAAGTCCTGCCACAGCACAGTGTTTCTATAGCTCTGGCTGGGGAAAGTGTCGCCAAGGCCAGAGAGGGAGGCACCATGTCCCACCCCTGCCATTTGTGCAGGGCCCCACCTTGGCTTTCATCCCATGATCTGCCCCCACCTGCAGGTCCGGCCCAGTCAGTAGCTTAAGCAAGATTAAACCCTGGAGGGCAGAGTCTGCACCAAACCAAGATACCAGCTGCAGGAATGTGCCAGGCCAGAAGTCAAAGAACCAAGATGAATCAGGAGCCAAATAGCCAGAGTTGAGTCAGGAGTTGAGCAGTCAGAGATTATCAGGAGGCAGGGCCCAAGGCTGTATCAAGGCAAGGGCGATACTGGTGCGTAAGGAAGCCAAGCAGTTCTCACATATCTCAGAAACATTCTGCTGCCAATAGTACCAGGCAGCCAATGAGGAAGCAGGCTGTACTGGCCAATCAGGAGGCATGGTGCAATGCTGTCCGTCAATCCTCATTGATGGACAGGAGGGCGTTCTCAGCGGCCACTCCATTGCTGTGGAATGCCCTCCCAGTGAACCTTAATCTCAGCCTGGACCTTCTTACTTTCTGCCGGCAGTGTAAAACCTGGCTTTTCCGCCAGGCATTGGGCAGCGTGGAGGGTGGGATAGGTTATTTGGGTTTTTGAGTGGGGTGTTTTCTTACACAGACCTGGATTTTATGAGATTGGTAGTATCTTATCTATTTAAAGAGTTTTCATTGTATTTATTGTTATTTTTGTAAGCCGCCTCGTCACCATTTGGTGAGAGCGGTGCGGTATACATGAATTTATAAAGAAAGAAAGAAAATTATAGGAGAGCTAAGCTGACACTGTGGTACTATGGACAGCTCCTTGGTGGTGCAGGGGTCTCAGAGCACTGCTCTTTAAGGCTGCTAGCCTTGGGTTCTAGACTGATAAGGCATTGCCGTATTTCAGACTCTGCACATCCAGACACTTCAGTAATCTGAGCTCCTTATGGTGTCCCCTACTAGGGAATATAGGACACCTAAGGTATTATGATGTGCAGAGACTAGAGTCCCCACCTGGGGACAGACTACAGCTCCCACTGACACAGTCCTTCCCTTGCAGAAGCAGGGGCTCTGTGGCAAGGTGCTGTGGGCAACCCAATGACTAGTCACTGGGGCCAAGACAGCAAGTGGTTAATGTAATGTTCTAGTAGAGTAATTTTCCCAGGAGCAGCTGGTCAAGTCAGGTGACTAGAGGTCAAGTTTGGAAGTAGGCCAGGTGACTGAGAATTGGGTACATAAGAGCAGGGGCGCTCCACTGACGTCCAACTGCAGGTGGGAGCTCTCTGGCTCAGAAGATCAAAGGAGGCAACAAACAGCTGTAGAACAAAGCAGAAGATGGTGAAACTGAGTGGGGTTCTGCTCCTGCAACTAATTATAGCTGGGCAACCCTCATTGTAGGCTGGCATTGTTGTGTGCAGGCAAGGAGGCTCTCCACCGCTGGCTGGAGAGACTGTAACCTCAGGAGCTTCAGTTTGTCCCTGCTATTCTGGACACTCAGAAATATGGACATTTTTTGTGTACCCCAAAGTGATTTCCAGGTCTCAGCTGCATCCCCGTGACCAGTTCCAGTCATAGACCTCTGCCCTGAATATACAGCTATTGCTCTGAATTAAAGACAATGGAGATGTTAGTACAGACCCCAGGAATCTCTTGACACACACCCTTCCCTAACAAAACCAAACGCAGTCGCTGGGAAGCTACTACTGGGGGCATGGCTGGCCAGTTGGAAAGCAGGAGTTGCCATAGGTGGGAGTGAACAGCCTGATGGATCAAGGTTGACCCACTCAGACACCTTGGAGCTCACCTCTACAGGAGCCAATTCCCAGTCCCAGAGAGAGCAGTCTGTTTCTCTTCTGCTGTTCACTAGTTAGGCATGTTTGAGTAGTGTTTGTTTAGTAAATCCAATCAAGCTTCAGCTGCTTGTGAACTCTTCAAGAATCAAATGCTAAATCAAATCTTCTTTGTGTGAGATCTGTGGTTATTCTTGGTTATTGATTGTTGGCTGCATTGACAGGCAACGTAAATAAAACAGAGCACCTGACTCAGATGGTTCATATACGTTTTGGACAGACAAATCACTGACCTCAACATTTCTTGTGAGTAGAGGGTCAGTATACCCAGTATGGCCTGACATGATTATTCTTATTTATGGAGCACCAGCAACGTGCCTGGCCCTGCACAATAATTAAAGACATGTCTCTGCCCCAAGGGGTTTACAATCTAGGATGGACAAAGGAAGGGAGACAAAGAGGAGGGGAACATAGGGAGACATTCCTGAGGTTGAGAAGTGGTAGGTGCACTTGCTTAGCTTAGTTTAGTTACATGGGAGGAGAGGATTCTGAAGGCAGACAGTCCTATACAAGGATCATTGTGGCCTGCCTGGAGCTGCACAAGGGTAGCTTTAGTCCCAGCAGCTGCCTAAGCCTGCTTTGGTGTAGCTGCAGCTAGCTCTGACAACTACTTGCTATATCTTGGCTGGATCCAGGGAAGTGCAAACTGTCTGAGTGCACAGGGCCCTGTACACCGGAAGTGCCCAATGCAATGGGATCCCATGGATAAACTTGAAATAACAACATGAGTGTGAGAAGCAGCGGCAGAGAATATAAGCCCACAGGGTACTGCCAGATCCAAGGAAGTTGGGGCCCTGTCTGAAATAGTGGGGAGGGCCCTCTTCTAACATTAGAAATGTTTGGTGCACACTCATTAGAAAAAGGGAAATGTCACCATAATTAATTTTTAACGTTGAATTAACCAGAACATCCCTGTTGGGGCTCTCTACATTGAAGGCCCATATGTTAAGCATATGTTGTTGTTCCTAGTTATTTATAGGCTACTGGGTGGGGGTTGTTGGAGAGGGCCTTTTTGAATTGCTGCAGACCCACCACTGGCCAGGGCTACCTGTGGTTTGAGGCTCTATGGGCTCGGAGTATAAACCAGTGCCTCTCATGCTCATCTTGTCATTTGAGGTTGGGCCCCTCAAAACATGGGCCCCTGTATGGTTGTATAGTCTACACTATTCTGGATCCAGCCCTGCTACAGGTCCTCAAATGTAGGGAGCCCTGGTAACTGGGGAGGGAGGCCCATGCTAAAATTTTTGTACAGGGCTATAACGTCCCTGGCTTTGGCACTGTGCTACCACCTCATGGAGCACCGGCAGTCAGTCCAGGTATGGCAACCAAAGTTCTCCCTCAAACGTCTAGACTGTGGCTCTCCCTTCCTCTTCTCTGTGTCACTTGAGGCCTACCACCACCATGCCGCTCAGCCCTGCCCTTCCCTCCCATCACTTTTTTCCTGGCTACCCCTTCTCCCCAGCTCATAGTGGACCTAGGGGTCTTTGCAGCTGTGCTCCTTCACCCCTCCCCCCGATACCTTCCATGCCCCCCAGCTTGGGAACTGCTGCTCTAGCATATCTGTCCTAAGGAAGACAGGTTGTTAGGAGGCCATGAAACTAGGGATAATCTGTGGGACATTCACACTCTAGACCGGTGGCCACCGACATGCTTGCCGCCTGCTTCTGTAATTTCCAAGAGCAGTATCGTGACTTCAGGCACTAACACAGTAACACTCTCGGAGAGCACAAGGGAAGACAAACTCCATCCTCCTCTGACACTATCATCATCAAAGCTCTTGGCAAGGCCTCCCAACCTCGGGGGATGCAGATAGGAAGGGCTTCACAGAAGGGAATGGCGGAAGAGAAAAGCAAGGTAACTCACCCTGGGTGGTTGTTTAGTCTACACGATCAAGTGTAGCTCAGCTCTGCCGAGTCAGGAGGTCCCAGGAGTCCCGGCTCCCAATCCCCACTGCACAACCCTCCCCCTGCTCTAAGGGAATGGCTCGTGTTTATCTGGAAGCCAGCCCTTGCCTTCTCCCCACCCAATAGCGGGCTCCTTTGTCCCTTTATTCTCCTTGGGAAATAATAAATGGATTCCTTCTGCATTCAGGGCCCTGTACAAATGGGAACCAATTTTTACAAAAAGTGTCTCCACTGCTCATTGTCCTTTCTGAAATGAAAAAAACCCAGGAGAGAAGAACAATGGCTGTTGCTTCTCCAGCTTCCTGTTCCCTATCCTCCCCACCCCCGTTCCAGCACAGGCTTCTAGTTCAGAATTTCACAAGGCTCTTTGGTTTTGTTAATCTCTCATTGTTCACCTGCTTCTGAAACAGCTTTCTTCCCCTCCTGTGGTGGGCCCATGGCTTAGATCTCGTTTCAAAAACAGGCATTCTAACTGCTCTGCCTTAGATGTATTCTTTCCAAGGCCTGAGCTCGTTCAAACAGAGAGAGAAGTACACGGTTTCAAGCTTTCCCCTTCTTCCTGAAGCAACTTGGTAATTTTGAAAGTCCAAGTGTTAAACCAGCCATAGCACTACTGGAAAAATTGATTTAGACTGATCTTTCCATGCATTTTGCTGATGAGCCCACTGTAAAGTCCTGCAGGCTCCAATGGGGCTACTCTGGAGTAAGTAGCCTGTGAATCGCAGCCTTGGTCGCCATCTCTTTCTTATGTGTCATATTTTGCCTTTTATCCCTGTTCCATCGTTTTGTTTCTAGCCAAGTTCTCCAATTTATCAGGTTTCTACTAAATCTTAAGTTCTTACACAACTCCCATCCAAATCTTCATTTGACACAAGGAAGCTAGGCTGCACTTGAACGTGGAAGCCAGATTGATGCTTCACTCTCCCCTCTTGATTCAGGAAAATGGGCTGTTGTGACCAATGGCCAGAGTGAGCCCAACGTTTCCTGCTTCCTACCTCTTCCTCTCACAGTGATTGTGACAGGTCCACTGTGTAAGTTTCACTTATAAACTCTGTAAGTAAAACTCCTAATTGGTCGTTGCAGACAGTCTGCCAGGAATCCTGCTCATGCTTTTACTGGAGGGTGTGCTTTCACATTATTCACGCATACAATAGAAGTTTCTGACTCCCTGTGCAGGAAGAAAATGAGATATCAAGCCAAAAGGGTGGCTTCAGAGGAATTGCCTTTCCTTGCTCCTCAGGGTCAGGGTAATTACCAGGTGAGACTTTTTTATGATTAAGCCAGGATTTATAGTCTGAGAACCTTGCCCAGTCATCCAGCTTTTCTCCCCCAAAGCCATATCTCCGATCTTGCATCATATTGGGGGAGGGGGGGGCAGTGGGGAGGAATTGCTGTAGAAGTGATTGCACATGACACATGAGAGTTTTCTTTCCCAAAGTGGGCCCGAAATTTCCCTGGCTCTGATTTATGGCATCATGGAAAACGCTAGCCATTCGTTGTGTCAGATAGGAAGGAAATACCTGGCTCTAGAAAGCATCAATCAAGCAGAACAGCTCCCTTTAAGGATTATATGTCAAGAAGCCCTGGAAGCAATACTGAGTCAATGCATTTCCATTCTCCGTCTCTCATACCAGGCAAGGTCTTAGAAAACACACCACTGCATCTCCTGCTCACTGCAGGCCAGATTCTATAGCTTCTCCACATGCAGGCAGCTGGAAACACTCCATTCTGTCAGCAGTTGCTGGGCAGACTGTACAACAGTCTGGAAGAAGGAGTGGCTCTTGCCTCCTGCCCTTTCCCCTCCGAAGCGCGGGCTTTTAGACGCCTGAGAGGAGGGAAGAGGAGGAGGCAGAGCCTTCTGCCCTCAGTTCCTTTCAACTTCTTAGCGAAATAGATGAGTGGGAGGGGAAAGGTGGGCGGGTGGGGAGACTATGCAGAGCTCTCTTGAAGAGTTACAGGTAAGTAACCTTTATTTCTTCTTCAAGGAGCTCAACGATTCTCACCTATGGGAGAGTAATAAGCAGTTCAAGACTTACCGATGGCAGGCACGAGGTAGGAAGTCATGACAATGGGACTGATTTCCTGAACGCAGCATCTCTGTGGGGTTGTCAGGTCCAGGCATAAGAGTTTCCTGAACTTGTGGACTGAGGATCAAGTCGCTGCTCTGTATATCTGTTCAACGGGAATGCCTTGAAACTTGGCAGTAGTCGTGGCTACTGCTCTCATAGAATGTGCCCGTATTCCAGGCGGCAGTTTTTTCCCTACTGAGGAATATGAGGTGTGGATGTATTTGAGGATTCACTTTGATAGCTTGTGGAAGGAGACTGCCACTCTGATTCGTCAGCCCCCATAGGTGATGAAAAGTGAGTCTGATGCTTATTGGCTTGGTTAGATCGATGTAAAATGACAACTCTCCTCACATCAAGGGTGTGTAATGAGGCCTCCGTTAGTGAGGTATATACTATGAGGTCTTGGAAAGAAAATTGGCAATGATATTGTTTGATTAAGGGGAGGAAGGAGTGGCGACTTTAGGGACGAAGGCAGGGTCCATCCAAAGGTTAAAGTTATCTTTAAGAAAGAAGAGGTAAAGTGGGGAGGCCACTAATTCACTGACCCTTCTGGACAATGTAATGGCTACCAAAACTACTTTCATGGACAGATGTGCCATCAAGCAGGTTGCCAATGGTTCAAACAGTAGTCTCATCAGGGAGGGGAGTACTACGTTTAGGTCCCATTGTGGCGTGGATGGGGATACTGGAGGAAAGGTATTGAGTAGTCCCTTTCCAGAAAGTCCTTACCATAGGATGAGAGAAAAGTTGCTTTTTCTGCATTTAGTGGCGTAGCTACTGTGGCGCAATTAAGCATGGGCCCCAGGCCTCCTGTTATTTTGGGGGGTCCTTGGCAGTTGGCTTGGGGGTCACAGGGCCCCATGGAGATGGAGCCCTGCAACAGGGTTGGGGGAGCGGGCACACTCGACTTATGCATACTGCAATGCCCCACACTTCTGCCCGCCCCATACCAGTCAGCTGCTCCATGCTTCCCTAGGTCCTGGAAGCGGAAGCTCCGGCAAAGTGTGATCTGGGAGACAAGTAGGGCATACGGAGGAGGGAAGCGCAGCAAGTGGAGGCTCAGAGTCACCAGGGTCCAGGGAAGTTGTCCTCATTCACAGTGAGTTGAGAGTAGGTGAGGAGCATGTATGGGAGGCAAGCTAGGCAGGGGCTAGGAGGAGAGGCGTCACTGGATAGGGGAGGATGGCATAAAGCGAGTGGGGGACCAGGAAGCAGGGATCAGAAGCTGAGAGCAGGGGGAGTAAGGAGTAGTGAGGGAGGAAGCTGGACAGGGGATGTGGGAGAGGAAGGAAGACTCACAGGGATGGTATGAGGTGAGTGGAGGGCGGGGAGCAGTTGTGGATGGGAAGGGGCCAGAAGAGAGTTGGGGGAGCAGGATGAGGTGAGGGACACACAGGATGACCATTTATTCATCTTATCATTTCCTATCTATCCATCTTAAAACAGTCAGATGAACAAATGATCACCCTATAGTTGTGTGGGGAATCCGTATGACTAAGATGAGGAGAAGAGATGAAAGCTGGGATGAGGGGAAGGGAAGGAGTTGGGGGAGAGAGAGATGAGATGAGTGAGAGGGGCAAGGGTTTTTGTTTTGTTTTGTTTTTTTAGGAAACACTAGATTAAGTCATTACTTGGCAGTTTATCTGATGAACCTCTCTCTCAGGCTGACTTTTTTTGTTTTTAAAAAAGCTTCAACTGGATTAAAAACAGGCTTGTTATTGCAGCCGATTATTTTGTCAGGACTTAGAATTTCCTGCACCTGTTTTTTTATGAGTTTGTTTTAAGAGGAGATTAATTTGGCAGCAGAGTAGCCCTGGGCATGCACTGAGGCTGGGTGCAAGTGTGGGTGAAAACAGACATAACACTTTAACATTTCTTATGCATGTTGCAGGGCTGTATTGGTGTTCTATGAAACCCTGCAACATGCATAAGAAATGTTAAAGCAGTTTTAAAGTGGCGTTAGCATTATGTCTATTTTCACCCACTCTGGATTCTTAGGACCAGAGGGAGACTGAAAGCAGGCTCATTGGAGATGAGAGTTGTATTTTTTGTTTTGCTTTTTGGTGGGAAGGAGGCTATGTTTTGGTTCTGGGGACTGTACTTCTGCTGCAGATTGGTGTCTGGGTAAGCTGCCTAGACCTGCCGGAGGCAGATATAGGTGAGGTAGAAATGAAATAAATAAAATAAAATAAAATAATAATGGTGTGTGCTGGCTGGACCCTAGTACTCCATTCATGGGCTTTTCAAAATTAGACAGGTTTTTTTATTCCCACACTTCAATTGCTTTTGCTGTTTTAACGACTCTTTATACCTCAGTGAATGCGCTTCCTACCCTCCTTACCTTTTACTGGGCTAAGCTTTTCGGTGGGCCAACTTTGGAGCTTCCTTTGTCTCAGAGGGTTTTCTGCAATGTAGGGTGCCTTTGCTTCCAAGGACTTGCAGTCCCCCCATTAAGTCAATGTTGAAGCTGACCCTGCCAGCTCTTTACGGAGTTCCTCATCTTTGCTGCTGTCTGTACACGTGTATGAAATGACCTATTTACTTATCTGATTGGGATCATGAGTGCGTGACAGATCCCCAAGGAGAGATGCCCCCCATAGTGACACAGTAGGTCAATAAACCCCATTTTCTAACAATAACTCTGTTCAGACAGGCACACTCCTAGTTTAAAATGTGATCCTCAGCTTGGCTTAGCAGGCCTTTCACTTTGCACAGGGAGATCACGTGCTGGAACCAGCCAAAGCTGGAGAAGCCAGCACACGTTTCCTAGGCCCAGTGGCTGCAGCCCATTTGGTCCCCAACACTGCAAAACACCTATGCTTTGCCTCATACCCAGCACTGGGCTTTCCTAATGCCACTCCCTGCAGTGCCACAAGGGAAGAGAGTGATAAAGTAACTAGGCTGACTCTGTCTTGGTTGCTCATCTTATCAGTCTCAGCACTTCACATTTTTATTCTTATTTTTAGATGCTGTATGTATTTTACATTCCTCTTTTGTTTTTCCAATTTCTTGTTTGTACAATTGATTTTCATTTTTTTGGGAGACACCCTTAGGAGGCCCATATTTGGGATCTGAGCCCGGACCCTCTGCAGCCTTGCTATGCCTCTGCCCAGAGTGCTGCCAAATAGACCTTTAATGAGGCGAGGGAGAGAGAGCTAATCCCTGTAGATGAAGCAGGCAGGTAAGTATCTAACATAGAGGGGAATATTATTCTCTGTAGTCCGTATAGTGAATCTTTTCCACTTTGAGCCCTAGGCTGACTGGGTTGCAGGCTTTCTGGCATTCTAGGATATAGGCCACTTCCACAGAGCAATCAGGTTCTATGGGACAATCAGCCACGCAGCTAGGTGCAGTGATGGCAAGTTGTAATACAGGACCTCCCTGTTGTGTTGAGAGAGGAGGTCTATGTAGAGAGGACGTGTGATGGTCTGGCATGTTATCTGCTGGAGCATTGTGAACCACAGCTGTCTGGGCCATGTTGGAGCTACTAGGATTACTCAGGCCTCGTCTCTCAATGTTTTCTACCCCACGAGGGGTACTGGTGGAAATGTATATAGGAACTTCTTGTTCTGTGGGACCAGGAAGGCATCCAACAACAAGGCTGGGTCATGGCCCGTTCTGCTGCAGAAGGTGGGCAACTTGGCATTCTCTGTTGTCACAAATAGATCTATGCTTGAGCAACCACACTTGTTGACGATCTTGTCTGTCACTTCTGGGTGTAGGCTCCACTCATGATGGCTGTGACCTAGTCTGCTTAGTTTGTTGGCAACGACGTTGGATGTACCTGCTGTAAGGGTAGTAGGGGAGCGAGGGTCTGTAGGGGTCACAGGTGGGAGAGGGGTACAGATGGGGGAAGTAGTGAGGGGGGGGGAACGACCCCCTGACAAGGGGACAGGGACAGGTGGCAATCTCTCTCCCAGAGGTATAGTAGGCTCCCGGTAGTCCCCTCAGGTTATAAGGTGGGCTTTCCTCGAGATCTACGAGGCAGCCCGTGTCATCACAGGGGAGGAGAGAGGTATTGCCAACCAGAGCAGAGGGAGACAGTAGGAGAGGCAGCCTCACACACAGACACTCCCAACAAGGTAGGGGACTCCGAACCTGCGTGTAGTTTGAGTGGAGGGAGGGGTGCCCAGAGTGCGAGGAGAGTGGTAACAGGATAGGGGTGCAGTACAGGGAATGGGGGGAACAGGAACGGGAAGGGGAGTGCGGGGAGGCTTGGGGAGGGGGTTTCCCAGGGGGGGCTCAAGAGTTCCAGGGAGGGGGGCACGAGTGGTGGTAGGTCTATCTCTACTACGGGGGAACGGGAGGGACAACAGGAAGTGGAGGGCACACAATTCGCAAACAACAATAATGAGTCCAAAAAGGGGGAACAAGAGCAACAGGGAGGGGGAATCACACAAGGTCAATCAAAGCAATCACCAAAGCAAGCACACTTAGCTTTAGCTGAAGACAAGGTCCAGGGGCCAGCTTCTCTCACGATTACCGGCGGGGAATGGCTACCCCGCCGGCGTTTTTAAAGCTCACAGCTGGCCCTCGTCTGGAAACCCCACCCCCTACTCCGCACGCCACGCTGCTATGCGCGCGCTGCGTCGGAGGGGGGCGGGGCCTCCTCTCAGTGCATTCTCCTGTTGCCGCGGGGAGGCTTCTGCCTGCGGCAGGGGGTGTGACGGGGGCGGGGCTACCCCTCCTGACAGGGGCTCTCTGCTATGCAGCGGGGCTTGTGCCCGCTGCGTTACTGGCAGCCGCGGGGATCGGCCCGCTTCTATGGGTGGGGGTGTTTCTTTTGGGGGCCTCTGGGGAATCCCCTCCTTACCCGCCCCTATCCCACGTTGCTGGGGATGGGGCCTGACAGTACCCCCCCGTCCAGGGCCCCGTCCGCCCCCCACCAGGGTCCGGAGGCCCGGGCGGGCAGGGTGGCGGCGGTGGAAGGCAAGGACCAGGCGAGGGGCGTGGAGGTTGGACGCAGGTTCCCAGGACCGTTCCGCTCTGCCATAGTGTTTCCAATCCACCAGGTAATGGAGGCGGGTGCCGATGAAGCGAGAGTCTAAAATGGCCCGCACCTCGTATTCGGGCGTCCCCTGACGGAAAATAGGTGGAGGAGGAGGGCCCGATTGTTGTGTCGGGTAAAGGGGGGGCGACGCCCTCTTGAGCATGGAGACATGAAAGGATGGGTGGATGCGAAGATGGGGGGGGAAGTCCCAAGGTGTAGGTAACACTATTAAGCTGCCTTCGAATCGGGTACGGTCCCATGAAGACGTCATCAAGTTTCTCTGAGGGACGAAGCGAAGGGTAGTTCTTGCGCCGTACCCAAACAAGGTCCCCGACGTGGAAGGCGGGTTCCTTTTTCCGTGTTTTATCCGCTGTCGCCTTGTATCGTTGGCGTGCTTGTTGGAGGTATTGGTACGCCTTTTTCTGGACGAGCTTGATACGTTGGACTAAGGCCCCGGCTGCCGGGACCGTGGAAAGGGGTACCCTTGGAAGGCCAATGTCTGGGTGAAAGGCGTAGGATATGTAGAAAGGGGAGTTCCCCAGGGACGCATTGGGCCCGTTATTGTAGGTAAACTCCGCTAATGGGAGTTGTCTGACCCAGTCATCTTGCAGATAGTTGCAAAAGCATCGGAGGTAGTGCTCTATGTGTTGGTTGACCCGCTCCACTTGCCCATTTGCCTGGGGATGATAGGCGGTGGTGGTTTGGACCTTTACTCCTAGGAGGGTACAAAAGGCGTGCCAGAAACGGGAGGTGAATTGCGGTCCTCGGTAATTTCTCGGGGGGTTCCATGGAGGTGAACAATTTCTTTTATTAAAAGTGCCGCCGTTTCCGTGGCCATGGGAAGTCCTGTACAGGGTACGAAGTGGCCCATCTTCGTAAAGTAATCCACAACCACGAGGATGGCCGTACACTGTTTGGATTTAGGAAGCCCCACGATAAAGTCCAGGGCAATCCGTTGCCATGGGGCCTTGGGGATGGGGATCAATTGTAAAAGGCCTACAGGGCGCTGGCGGGGAACCTTGGTTCGTGCACAGGTGGAACAGCCGTTAACATACTTTTCTACGTCTTGGTAAAGGTGGGGCCACCAAAAGGACCGTCGGATTAGTGCCAGGGTACGTTTGATTCCGGGGTGCCCTGCTGGGGGGGGAGTCGTGATAGGCCCACAATACTTGTGGCCTATAGCGGGAGGGTATTACTACTCGGCCCCGGTGGTAATACAACCCTTCCTGGAGTTCACCCGTTCCTGGGCGGCCCGTACGGGCACCTTCCTGGTGGAAATCCTGGATGGAGGGGAGGGTAGCTGCGAAGACCCTGGCTGGTAACACAGGTTCCGGGGGGGGCTTTGGCGTATCCGTCACTTCTTCACAGCGAGAGAGGGCATCGGCCATCGTATTCTCGGGTCCGGGCCGGTACTGGATTTTAAACCAGAATCGGGCGAAGAACAAGGCCCATCTTGCATGCCGTCCATTGGTAATGCGTGCGGTTTGGAGGTATGTAAACGTGTGAGGGGGGCCATTAAATAGGCATAGTTCGGTATATATTGCCTATAATAATTGGCACTTCCTAAAAACCTTTGGAGTGGTTTTACCCCTGTTGGAGCTGACCATATTCAAATGGCCTGGACCTTGGCAGGGTCCATTTTTATTCCTTGTGGGGAAACAATAAATCCTAAAAAAGGAACAGTAGTTTGATGAAATACACATTTTTCCATTTTACAATACAGTCGATGTTCACGCAGACGTTTTAAAACAGACCAAACATGTTGTACATGTTCTGTATAACCCTGGGAGTAGATTAAGATGTCGTCTAAATACGCTACGACATAGACATCTAAAATATCACCAAAAATATCATTTATGAGATGTTGAAAGGAGGCCGGAGCATTGGCTAATCCATAAGGCATTACTAAGTACTCAAAAAGACCGTACCGAGTTCGAAAAGCAGTTTTCCACTCATCCCCGGTCTTAACTCTAAGTAGGTTATATGCTCCACGAACATCAAGCTTAGTGAATATCGAAGCCCCTTGAAGCCTGTCCAGTAGTTCCGGAATGAGGGGTAACGGATAACGGTTTTTTATAGTAATAGCGTTCAACCCTCTATAGTCAATACAGGGACGTAACCCCCCATCTTTTTTAGGCACAAAAAATAAAGGTGCTCCAGCGGGGGACGAGGAGGGTCGGATGAAACCTTTGTCAAGATTCTCAGTTATATAGTCCTTCAAGGTGCAGAGTTCGGGTTTAGATAAGGCATAAATCCTGCCATAGGGAGGCATGGTACCAGGTAATAATTCAATAGAGCAGTCATACGCTCTGTGTGGAGGGAGTTCAAGGGCCTCTTGTGTCTTGAATACTTCCTCAAAATCTTGATACTCCAGAGGGACAGCCGGGGTTGGTGATACAGTGACATTGGCAAGGATAGGGGACTTAGTAAGGGGTGATGCTATTAGGTGTTGGGACTCGCACAATGAGGAGTGAAAGGTGAGCCCCATTCGGGACCAATAGATAATCGGGTTATGGACACAAAGCCATGGAATTCCCAGAACGAGGGGAAAAATGGGGGTCTGAATAATATTAAAACACAAGGTTTCTTGGTGCCTTCCCATAGTACATTTTAAGGGGGGGAGTGGAAGAAACCACCGGGCCGGAACATAGAGGGGACCCGTCAATGGCATAGACCTTCTTTGGCTGGGTTGTTGTCACTATGGGAATCTTATATTTTTGCACAAATCCTCCATCAATGAAATTCCCTGATGCTCCTGAATCTACAAGGGCAAGGCATACAAGAGAATGTGACCTTGATACTTTTATGGTAAAAGGGACTCGGAAATGTTTAACCTCGT
>QEPC01005108.1:1499020-1512792 GCA_003113815.1 Sphenodon punctatus
CCACACCAGCACACCACAGAAGAAACACACATCAGCCCAACATGCGTGAGGTGGCCGCCCCCGCCCCCCCGGAAGACAAGACGTGCAGAGGGCTTTGGGAGGCCAGAACATCTTCTGGGGGTTGGGGTCCACAGTAGGTGGACCACAAAGGCAGAAGATGAAGACCAGCCACCCACCCACTCCCCACCACCATCACTGCTCCTCCAGACGCGGCAGGGTGCAATTGCCTATGGATTAAAATACAAAATAATCCATAGGGTTTTGCCCTTCCATGTCAGAGGGTCCAGCAGCACCCCAGCTATGGCATCTCATCTGGAACAGACTGGACCACAAAGGCAGAAGATGAAGACCAGCCAACCACCCACTCACAGTGCACTCACTGCATAACACATTGGGCTCCATTTTCTTCAGCGGGTGTTTTATGATGAGCCTCTGAAGAGAAAGGGTCCCTGTGTGTCTCAGTTTCCTAGCCTGTGGATTTGAAATAAAAGCATTCCACCCTGGAGTCTGGCTTCTTGACTGTGTGTGGAAGAGGACTCGTTGCAATGACCATGACGCATTGCAGTGCCTTTTAGTTCCAGTGTGTGTTCTGCAGATCCTTGGTACTAAAGGCACTGCGCTGCATCTGTGTGGCCTTGCCGCCTAATGCCTGCCTGAATGATAAACATAAACAACTACCATTCGAGAGGACAAGAGATTAAACCAAGAGCATTCCAGTAGATGAGTGATGAATCTGATGACATTAGACTTACTAGACTTTTGTTTAGACTTACTAGACTTTTGTTTCTACTTTTTTTCTGTGTGCTGAGGGCTGGTGGTACTGGCAGTGGTTACTGGTGGTTATTCTGGTGGTACAAAAGTTAGCAGTTAGATTTGTGATACTTGAGTGGTTGTTGGGTTAGTCAGAGTTAGATTCACTTGTGTTTCTACTTTTTTGTGTGTGTGCTGGGAGCTGGCTGGTGGTACTGGCAGTGGCAGTGATTCGTTGTACTGTGGTGGTACTGGTTGGTTGGCACTGACAGTATAGTTTAGCAGAGTTAGATTCGTGATACTGATGGTTAGAATAGTCAGAGTTAGATTCACTTGTGTTGTTTTCTACTTTTTTGGGTGTGCTGGGAGCTGGCAGTGGCTGGCTAGTGTTACTGGCAGTTACTGGTTGGTTAGCAGTTAGATTTGTGATACGTTAGTCAGAGTTAGATTAGATTCACTTGTGTTTCTCTACTTTTGTGGTGCTGTGCTGGCCCTGGGAGCTGGCTGGTGGACTGGCAGTGGTGGTTGTAACTTGTTACTGGTTGTACTGGGTGGTACTGGTGGGTTAGGTAGCAGTTAGATTAACTTGTGTTTTGACTTTTATTTAATTGCATTTGCAGGTAATTTCGGTTTTACTTTTCTCTCCCATTGATTTCAATGGGAAAAGTTGCCCATTGAAATCAATGGGAAAAGATCCGGTACAGGTAAATCCGGTATTACCGGATCTAATCCGGTAATCCGGTATTTTCACCCAAGTCCCATGCCTAGGTCATGTCCTAGAAAAGGTGAGTTTTGATTTCCCCCAATTTATTATAAACCCCAGGCTCTGTAGAAGTGAAGTGGTGGTGTGTACATCTTGAGGAAGGTGGTGTTTCGATTCTGCCACTAGGAGCCAACCATTGAGGTACGGGTAGACTTGAATGTTGCATTTTCTTAATTTTATGGCCACAGTGGTGACACATTTTGAAAAGACCCTCATTGCTGTTGTGAGGCTGAAGCAGTGTAATAAAAGTGTTGACTGTCTAAAATAAAACAAACATTTTCTATGAGCCAGGTGAATTGAGATATGAAAGTATGCGTCTTTCAGGTCGAGAGAGGTGAGTCAGCAGTTCTTTTCTACAGCAGAGATGGTGACCATTCTGAACTTCAATTTTTAAATAAATTTAAGTGGTCTGAGATCCAGGATGGGGCAGAGGCCCTCACCCTTTTGGGGGACTACAAAGTATCTGGATCAACTTCTATTACTCCCTTACATAGGAGGGCCTCCACCTCTTCTAGCAATTTTGCCTTGTGAGAGGGGTCTCTAAAGAGGGATGGGAGGCGGGGTGGGGGGGGGGGGAAATGGAGCCAAACTGAATTTTACATGAAGAATTATTATACACTGGCACTTGTGCTTATCCTTGGCTAATACAACTTGGGAGGATGATGGCAGAATTGGGCTTCTCTTTTCAATACTTCTTGGGGAAAACCTTGCTTCAGGTGCGGCAAGAGGTAGAGGCCAAAACTCGGGATATCGCCCTACAAGAGGATTTAAGTACTTTGAAAGCTTGGAAAGTAGCACCTAGGCTGAGTCAGATTAAAGCCGATGGCAAGCTAGAGCCATACTTGGACAAAATAAGAGATCTCAATTTACGTAGATCTTATACTATGACTTGATTCCACCTAGTCCAAACAGCAGTAGTGGAAGGGAGACAGTTGCATATTCCTTACAATCAGCGACGTTGTACCTGTAGATGGGGAGGAATAGAGACAATATATCATTTCTTGTTCCACTGTTCCCATTTTGATGATCTCCGTGCAGTTTGGCTGACACCCTTGTTAAAAGAAGGTACAAATAATATAGCTGAGCGAAACTATAGACATTTGATGAGCCTAGTAGAGGTAAAACAAATGGTGGCCATTGCAACGTTTGTCTGGCTTGCTACCAAGGAAAGAAATTCATTACGAGATTGATAGGCAATTTGGATAAGTAGGTCAAGGGAAGAAACAGCTTGGGGCGCAAGTAATAGGTTATCTAGGAGGTATGGTCCTAGAATATTGTTACGTATACATAATAGGTGTATCAGTAAGCCTATTTGGCTATACGATGGAAATACTGAAGTGGAGGCTATCTGATGTTTCGTGCTCAAAGTGAACTGTAGGCCCTTATAGAGAAATTCTGTACGAGGTCGGTGCTAAATTGTTTGAATATATATAGTAGATTTGTCTAAAGAACGCGATGGGGTTGGGTGACCTACTCATTACCATATCTTAGTTTATGTATTTTATTCATTTTTATTATATTTTATTGTTATTGTATTTTTGTGTATTAAAAAGGGGGCAATAGCGAAAGCTTGCCACCAATAAACGAAACGAAACTAAACGAATTGAATAGCTAATGGTCAATCTCTCTCTGATCCATCTGTTGCTGGTAATGTTAAAACAGGCTTAAGAGTATGAAGAACCAGGCTTCAGAGTACGATTAATAGCGCTACAGAAATTATTATTATTATTATTAGTAGTAGTAGTCAAGTGTTGGCTCAGATGCTGGTTGAAGCAAAGGGAATAAAGATCTCTCTTGACCTAGGCAGCGCTTAAACCCTCAACCGGGTTTGTTGCCCTGAGGACGACCCTAACTATGATCTGGCCTTCTGCCTGGGCTGCATGAATTTCTTTTTTAGCGGGTAGGCCTGGATCTGCTGCTGCTATTGTGGGAAGCGGTGAGAAGGAGGGATTGGGCCTTTGGTGGTAAGTGTGTGAGGTGCATGTTGTGCAATTATCTTCTCCTTCTGGAGCGAATAACTCCCACCACCCTCGCCGTCCAGCTGGTCTCCTTTATTCTCACTAAGGTCTCATCAGTGGATGTAGTGAACAGGCCCACACCATCAAAAAGCAAATCCTCAATCCTGGTTTTGTTTTCTGCTGTCGATCTTAGTCAGGCTTGAAGGCGGACCGTGATAGCTGAGGCCACACTTCTACTGGTGTAATCTGGTACATGCATGGGCCACGGTTAGTTGGAATTGTGCTACTTGTTGTCCCTCTTTTTGGAGCATTGCCAGTTGCAAAAGGTCTGAAGAGGCCTGTGTCCACAGCCAGTGCTGGTAGCTTCAGAGCACAGCGAGCTAGTTAGCTGCTCTCAATGACAAGGTGGCTGAGGCAAATTATTTTCTGCCTAGGACCTCTAGCCTTTGTCCCGCATGGTCTGAGGGGAAGGTCTGAATAGTGCCAGATCTGATACACTGCATGGCCAATGCCACTACGAGGGAGTTGGGAACTGGGTGTCTGGAGGCCAACTAAGGCCCATCTCGTGACACCATGTAGAGAGAGTCCACTTCCTTATTTGTAGGAGATGCTGAGGCTGGGGTCTGTCAGACAGTGGCTGAGGACTGCATCAGCTTATTGAAAACTGGCAGAGATATTTATCCCATTTTCCTCCTCCTAAAATGCCCAAAACATGGTCTTTGACATGTTAGGCACCTGGGGCATGGCGGTAGTAAGGCGCTGGAGCATGAGTCCTCCATGATAAGTATGGCCAAGGGGTCTGACATGAGGTCATTTGGGAGTGGGCCCACCATGTCATCCGAGTCCAGTAATGGGGATGAAGAAGTAAAGTCATCTTTCCCTGTGTCTGGATCTGTCCGTGGAATGGCTGGTTTAGGAGTAACCTCCATGAGGATGTCTGAGTCATCTAATAAGGCTTGTAAAGAGGAGAGACCCACAGGGGCTTTCTGGAGGGTGGGGGCAGTGTTGGTGATGGTTGAGCTGATGGGCCCGGTGCTGGAGGAGCTGGTTCCTGATGTGCCTGCTATGAGTCAGATGGTGTAGGACAAGAGTTCTCAACATATTTCCAGTCATAAGCCCTGGAGTGACCTAAGTGACTATTTGGGAGCACTGCATAATTTAGATGAATAATTTGCATAAATATGTATAGATTAAGTCTCCCCTCTACAATTCAATTAAATGGATATTGAGATAAAGCAGTCAAATTAATTCTAGCTCACATCGACTTTAATGGACGAAGTACTGATTCAAAGTGCTTCTGAGCACTACTGACAGCTGGCTTGGGGAGCACTTTCACACACTGCCCGAGCACTTGGGCAACAGGTTGAGAATCCCTGGTGTAGGATGAGGTGCTGATGCTACAGGATCCCTGAATGGGGGGCTGCACGGGTAGTGGTATCTGAATGGGGAAGCCATGCGGTTGCTGGGGTGCAGGCAGTGCTGCCAGTGCCATAGGGGAGGAGCGAGAGTCTGTAGGGGATCCGGTGTGCCCTGGTGACATGGTTCCAGTGAGCAGGATCAGGAGTAGCTCCTGTGCCGGCAGTGCCTTGGGGTGCAAGATCTTGAGTGGTAGCCTTGCTTGTAGCAAGGGTCCCAGGGCCTGGGAGAAGGTCTGCAGCTGCAAGGTATGTAGCTCCTTGGTTTTAATCAGGAGTACGACCTGGATCCTGAATAGTAATGAAATCTAGGTCTGCTATGCTGTCAGGATCCATACCTCTAGTAGGACAGAGAATAGTGCCAGGAATGGTGCCGAGTTGGGGTGCAGGATCGGTGCCTAGGGTGATGCCGGGAGGGGCAGAGATCTGCTGTGAAGGGGAGGTAGGGTCCTGGAGTGCCAGCACATTTATGGGCTTCAGGAATGACTGGGTGAGGTGGGGAGCACCAGAGGCTGTTTATCCGGGAGGGAGCCAGTTGTGGAGGGATCTACTCAGTTCGGGAGTCCAAGGAGCAGGAGGTTGTTCTTACTCTTTTCTTTCTAGGCTGCTCGTGAAGCTTCTGTTTTGAGGCAGGGTCTCCAGGTGGCTCCTGCGGCTGTTTCTCCTGCTTGGGAGCTAAGTCTCTAGCAGGCTTGGTGCCAGTGCTGAGTGGTCTGGGCAGTGCTGGCGGCAGGTGCCATGTTGAGGCTGTTAAGGCCATTGGTGCTATTAGAGCACATGTCTTTGCTGACAGCGCAATAGTGATTGGTGCTGCAGTTGTGAATGAGTTTGTGCCTAACAAGGAGGTTGGGCTGTTGAAACACGACTGGGCCCTCTTCTCTCCCCTTGAAGGGCTTCCCTTGTTAGGATGTCTTTTAAATGGAGCATCCTGTCCTCCTTAGCCCTCAATGACAGGGATGCACACATTCTACAGGAGTTTGTATCATGTCCCTCCCCCAGACAAGCAATGGACTTGGCATGCTGGTCGGAGATAGTGTTAGAGGGGCAAAGGAGGCATCTCTTAAATCCCGATTCCGTAGACATCCTCCCAAGAATGGGAATCCCTTCTCCCCCGAGAGGAGTCTAGAGGTCTGTAACAGTTTAGTGAATGAGCAAACTAACCTAAACTGTTTACAACTGACTAAGGACTATAAAGGAAAACCTTAAGGATTCCCCCCACCCCCGACACATCCCTGACAGAGGCTTAAACTGAAGCTGGAGTGTTCCTGCCTTTTTTGCTGGAGATGGCTGGAAGGAACTGAGGGCAGGAGGCTCCTCCTCCTCCTTTTATCTTCCCTCCTCTCGGGAGTCTTACAGCCCATGCTTCGGGGAGGCCAGAGCCTCTTCCAGACTGTTCTACAGTCTGACAATCAACTGCTGACAGAATGGATTGTTTCGGGCCACCTATGGAGCAGCAGGAACATTCCATAGGTGAGAATTGTGGGGCTCCTTGAAGAACTACTGCAGAATCTTTTCTGCTCATGACCAGGATCAAATATAAAACAAAGATCTAAACTGAGGCAGAGTGTAATAGTCAGCTCAGGAAGATCAAAGCTGGATTTTATGATTTTGTGATTCTCCCTGTGTGTTGACAGTAGCACTAGTCCAGGACTGAGGCTCCTTGGCACTACCATGGGCAGAAAGGTAACCCCCCTTGAGTTATAGCACAGAGAAGAGTCCTCTCCTTACTTTCAGCACTGTTCCTGGTAAGGTGGGTGATGCTTTGGGCTTCAATGGGAAAGTAATCTAATTTGTCAAAGAGTTCCTGTAGCCGTGGGAAACAATTTCCAAGCTGGGACACAAGATGTTGCAAGTCTGAATTGCACTTCTATTGACTGTACTTCCCATATAGCTCATCCTTTTTCCTTTCAGTCAACCTCCTGATCCTTCGTTTTCTAAAGAAGCGATCGAGAAGTGACGGTGACCCAAGGAACAGACCCCAGGACCCTTCATATGGTTCCCCCAGAGCTTAGCTACCCAGCCACACTCCTAGTGCTGATGTAACCAACAGCTGTTTAACTACTGGGCAATATGCAATTTCATTGATATAGCATAAGAACTGCCCCTTTGGGTCAGAGTAGTGGCACATCTGACAGTGACCAGAGCATACGCTTCAGAGGAAGTGTACAAAAATAGGCCTGTATGGAGCGATTTCCATCCCCTTATGTTCACTGCTAGGTCCTGGCAGCTAGAGGTTTCATCTCCTAACCAGTTTGGCTAATACAGCCATTGATTGACCATGAACTGATCTGATCCTTATTTTGAATGCAATTATATTATTGGCTCTCACAACATCCCCTAGGCAATGAGTTCCAATGTTTGCCTCACGTAAAAAGGCACCTCTTTTTGTCTGCCCTAAAATCTGCTTCTTGTTAATTTCATTTGCTGTCTCTCTTCTAATTCTAGTATTATGAGACGGCGTAAAGAACAGCTCTGTCTTCACTTTCTCTGCTGAATTAAAAATAACCTTCAGTTCAACTGGTAGAGCTTAGCATGGATGGGGAACCTCGGGTTCATGGGCTAAACCCACCCAGGGCTGGTTTTTTTATTTGGTCCTTCTCCAGTTTCTCGATCTGGCCTCTGAATTCCAGGTGTGTGAGGGTAGAGACTGTAGCAGGAGCAGAGATGAGGGAATACACTCAAGGACAGGGGGATAGGCCTATGCCATAGATCCATGATTTGGACCCTCCCCTTCCTTCTCGCATCACAACTATTATGCAACTTCAATACCTACCGGGGCCATAGAGCTTGTACGAATCTTCCGTGCTGCCCGTGGGAGGGGGAAAGCTCCCCATTCCTGGCTTACAGAAAAGGAATCTGAAGGTCAGTGGGAGGTCAAGTCATTACCACAAGGTAAAGGGGGTTCTGAGAAGCAAGAGAGAGGAGAGGTGCAACTACTGAATGGGAATCTCTGCAGCAGCTGAGGTCACATGATCTCGATCTCTCTCAGCTCCAGCAACTCAGCCTGGTTGTTAGCTCTAAGAGAGGCATCTGAGTCCAGTGAAGAGACAAGTTGCCAGCCTCATTTCTCCCCCGTGAAGGGCATATTGGTATTGAACAACAGGGGGGAGGGGCAGGGGGAAACCCTCTTCCCCCTTTGCTCAGTCCCTGATCAACAGATTTCATTCAACCCAAATTAATGTTTCACCCCAACCTTTGAGTGAAAGAGTCATTGCAACACAACCCACATGGGACACTGGACTACAGCACAACCGGCAATGACAACACAGCAGTGCACAGCATCACCTTAATGCCAATGATCAGCACACTCTGCATAGGTGCTGGGAAGCAGCTGGATGATCCAGTGGGGTTTTACAGTATCGCTGCCCATCTGCAGCAGTTCACAGGAAAGACAAATAAGTCATAAATCAGAGCTATGAAAAACTCCTGATGGATATTGCAGAGTTGCCAGATGCTTCACTATTGGAATTGTTTGGGTTTCAGGAGAAAGCTTGGCTTCAGGTGTGTTAGTGATTTGCTATGTTGCTTGAGAGTGGCTGATCTGATAGACCTCATACCTGAAGGCTTGAATAGAGTCAATTATATATGTGGGTGCTGGGGAATACCCTAAAGTTATTTACGGCTAGATACAGTGCATATGTCTCTCGACATGCAGTGATTTTCTATCTAGCACCTTCCTTGTGAGTTAACCCAAGTTAGTACAGATGAGTTAACACTTATTAGCCTCTAGCATAGACAGAGGCTGCATTCACACAAGATGCTTAGTCTTCAAAAATCCTTTTCCCCTGATTTTTATTCTTTTTTTATCATGTGAAATGGTTAGGTGGCAGGATGCAGTGGGTGTAATGTACGGTTAATCCAAATAGATTGAACTCTGAAACCAATCACACTAATTCCCTGACATGCATTTGCCATAATGTGTTAAGGGATTCATCCTGCTGTCGGTCTGGCTGCCCCACAGAGTTAGTACGCAGCAGGGTGGCATTATGGGATATCTAGCAGCAGCCACAGCAATAGGGGGTAACTTTTATAGCGGGGGAGGAAATGTGGGTAAGATGGAAATGCAGGGTTACAATCTCACACAAGAAATGGAAGAGGTAGGAACAAAGGCTTGAATGAATGCAGCCCCTGTTTCAGAGCCCAGCCCTGGGTAGATTACCATCCCCAACCCACTCAAGTCTTGCCCTGTTGATGGGGTGCTCCTGGCCTCCACTGATCAGCTGTTCTGCAGGAAGCAGGAAGGCCCTGTCTGCAGCATGAGCTCTAAGCAAGGGCTAGGCTGCTGCTTCCTGCCAAATGGAGTCTGTAGAGCCAGCACCACAGAACTTGTGGTGACCCTCAGAACTTCTTGGGACACCAGTAGCCCTGCACAATCCAAAGGGCAGGGGGTTCAGATTGGTCTGGTGCTTCTTACCAATTAAATGTGGCTTTTCTACACAGGGCCAGTCTAAAATTTGTAGGGGCCAAGGTCTCTCTTTTTTTCTTTTTTTGGGAGGGAGCGGGGGGAGGGGGGAAGACACTGAGGCAAGGGAGATGAGGAGGGTCACCAGAAGGGTGGGACAGGGCTTACCAGGTGTGAGGCAGCCAGGGCCTTGCACCACTACCACCTCCAAGGCTCTCCGCTGCCACTGCTCCAGAATTTCCAGGCCTCCTGCCCAGGTGCTAACTACTGGGCCCTAAAGACCATGGTGAATGACCCTCTGCTGGCCCCAGTCTCAAGCCAGCCCTGATCTACACCAAGCTTAAATCTGGGGGAGTTAAAATTAATTCAGAAAAGTCGTTCTTACTCCCCAGTAAAAGTGGTTGTTACCCCCTGTTGTCATTTGTATAGCCCCAGCAGCATACCTGCCACTGAAGAATCATTAGAGACAGGCCCCTGCGCTGAGGGGCTTACAATCTAGGAGACAGAGAGAGGGAAGATAAGGGAGCGACAAGGACAGATTCCTGAAGTTGAGAAGTCACAGGTGCACATGCTTAGCATAGTTACAGGGGAGACAGGGACCCCGAATGACAGGACAGTAGAGGAACCATCAATGAGAAGTTATGGGTTGAGGAGTTAGAGAAAGCCTGACGGAAGAGGTGGGTTTTAGGAGGGATTTGAAGGTTGAGAGAGAGCAGAACAGCTGTGTTGAGTGAAGAGTGTTCCAGGTGTAGGGGGCAGCATGGGCAAAGGGACAAAGTTTGAGAGTGGGAGATTGTGAGGCAAGAGAGGGTGGGGACAGAGGAGGAGTGCCGCTCCAGGCAGGAACTTAGTGGGAAATGAAGGCAGAGAGGGAGGATCAGTGGCATGAAGAGCCTTGGAGGGGAAGACAAAGGGTTTGTGCTGGGTCAGGATGCGAAGGGGGAGAGGAAGCAGAGAGGAGTTGAACACGCTGTTCAGTTCATGCCTCCAGTTAATCTGGATGAAGTATTCCTCAAGCTCCAGTGGTGACAAACCCACCCCTCGCTCTCTGTGGCACATCCTGCATTCAGGAGGCTCTTCAGAGCAGCCTTATAAGCCAGGCCCAGCTGGGTACAGAGACTCCAGTTAGACACAGGGAAATCCCTTCCACTTCCAGCCCTCTCACGACATAGGGCAAAGGACCAACCTGCACACGCACTAAAGACTATTGTTTGGTGCATCGTATTCTGTGGGGAAAGTCATTTCCAAGCTGCAGCGTTTGGTGCAGTGACCGGACTGCTCAAGACTGCCTTGTGCTGATTTTGTGCTTCTCTTCTGCAAGGTTCATCTGATCTCCTTGAAATAAGAGCCTGCTGCTTGGGGAGAAAGCAGAGAGTGAAAAACAACAAGCTCACGCACTTTGAGTAAGAGCTTCCCATTAAAGTCAGGCTCTGGAAAACACTGCAGGGACGTGAGGCAATGAATTAAGGCAGCCAGGAGCCCAAAGGAGCAGGAGGGAAACTGAGTTGCTGAGGCCACACTGCCCTCTAGTGGCACTGAGTTGTCACTGTGCCCATGCACAAGAGTGCAGTTGCCGTGTTGGTCCCAGGTGACAAGTGGTTCGAATAATCTCTTTCATTGGATCAACTGTTGGTGGAAATAAGCAAGCTTTGGGGCCATAGAGGGACCTTCTTCAGGCATGTAGCATAGCCAGCAGAAATATATAAACTGAGCAAATGGACACAAACGTCACGTCCCATCGCATAGCTGAGCAAAAACCTGCTCCCAAGGGAAAGAAATCTTGCTGCTATGGAGAGGGAATGCCTAGCCCATTGTGTGGGCCGTAAAGAAACTGAAACCATACTGTATGGGAAACCCTTCACGGTGTACAAGGAGAGTACTCACCTTTGGCATGGCTCAATACTGTTAAAATCTCTGACTCCAAACTGTCTAGATGGAGTCTGATCTTACAGGAGTGGGACATTATTATTATTATTTATTATTATTAACAAACATTTATATAGCGCCAGCAGTGTACCTGGCACTTTACAAAGTAATAAAATAGACACGGTCCTGCCCCTAGGGCGTACAATCTGAGAGACAAGAGCTGGGGGAGAAACATAGGAAGGGGAACAGGGGGAGAGACAAGGGGTCTAACATTCATGAAGATGCGAGGTCTCAATTGCACATACACCTGCAACCTGCCTTTGCCCCTTTGTTTTAAAGGCAACAAAAATGTGGTTGCAGATGCTTTATCCTGCAGAGAGACAAACTGACATGCTTGGGATTGAACCCCAAATCCTCTCACATGTACAAGGAATGGGGAACGTGCGATAGTGATCATGAAACCAACATACATGTTGTGATCACCGTATGTTAATATTTTCTATCAATGTTTGGGGTCTAAATGATCAGGGTAATGCAGGGGGGAGAGGAGGGGAAACAAGTTTTTATGTGGCCACTTTCTGGATCTGGCCCTTGGATCCAGTTCCTACCTCCAATCACTGAAAGTCTGAGCTCAAGGGAAGGGAGCAGAGATGAGGGCATGCAAACAAGGATAAGGGACAGTTCCACGGCACAGATCCATGATTTGGGCCCACTTTTTCTTGAGTGCATCCCTTAAGCACCCCTGACCCAACTTCTGTGCAGCCCTTGGAGCTTGTGCAACCTTTCAAAGTGGCCCCTGGGAGGCAAAAGGTTCCTCCACCCCTGGTGTAATATATAGAACATGAAGTACATGCCAGAATGAATGTTACAACAACAGTTTAGAGACAGGAACAGGAAACCTTGTGAACTCTCCACAGGCAACATGGGGGAGGTCATGATACCACCGATATTTGTATTTCCCATGGATTGTATTCAACATGCGTTAATTTGATCTATTATAACATCTGTTCTGGGCACAGGGTGTGCATCAGAAACTGTTATAATATTTATTTATTTCAAACTTTTACTACCCTGCCCCTCCTGCCACAGGCAGCTCGGGGCGGCTTACAATTCATAAAACAACATTAAAACAACTAAAAGGAGGAAAAGAAAATAACCCCATGCCCCCAAAACACCTCCACCCCCTCACCCATCTCCTCTGCCAAATGCCTGGTGGAACAGCCAGGTCTTACAACTTCTCCGAGGGAGTTCCACAGCTGTGGTGCGGCTACCAAGAACACCCTCCCCTGCATGGCCCCCTAGAAGACTCGGGAGACCTTGAGCAGGGCGCCCCCAGATGACCACAGGGGTCAACCCAGCACCCCGGGGTGAGGCGGTCCCACAGATAGGTAGGGTCTAGGCCAGTTAGAGCTTTAGAGGCCAAAACCAACACCTTGAATCAGGCCCGAAAACCACTGACAGCCAGTGCAGAGAGCAGAGTACTGGTGTAATATGTTCCTGGCAGCACAGGCCTACTAGAAGACGGGCTGCCGCATTCTGCACCAGCTGCAGTTGTCACTATGGGTAGCCCCACATAGAACACGTTACAATAGTCCAATCTGGAGGTGATGAAAGCATGGATAATGGTGGCCAGGTCAGAGCCTGAGACAAACTGCCAAAGCCGTTGCACCAGATGCAATTGGCGAAAGGTACTCCTCGCCACAGCCTCCACCTGGACATCCAGGTGGAGCTGCGTGTCGAGGAGCACCCCCAGACTCCATACCTGGGGTACCAATGGAGGGCAGACCCCATCAATAATGGGGGCCACCATCTCCATCACCTTACCCACCATCACCACCTCCGTCTTGTCGGGATTCAGCCTCAGTCGATTAGTCCTCATCCAGTCCCCCACAGCCGTCAAACACCGAGTGAGCACTGAGACTGCAGGGCCTGGGTCTGTTGAAGAAGAGAGATACAGCTGGGTGTCATCAGCATATTGATGACACCGCATGCCAAACCTCCTGATCACATCACTGAGTGGCTGCATGTATATGTTGAACAGGAGAGGGGACAAAACCGAACCCTGAGGGACTCCCACACGAGAGGTCTCGGCATGATGAAAAAGACTCCCCAAGAACCACTTGCTGCATTCTACCAGTCAGGAAAGAGCGGAACACATGTGCGGACGCACATGGCCCCGCCGCCAGCTGGGGCCCCGCACTTGCCTGTCTGGGCAGCAGGCTGAGCCAGCTTCTCCCCCAGAAAGTGATTCTTCCTCCCCTCCCTGGCTCCAGACCCCATCCCTCACCTGCCTCTGCCTTCTAGTAGTGCTGCAGCGGCAGCAGTAGCGGGGACACTGGATCATCGGGTGGGAGATAAAGCTGTTTACAAACAGCTCCTCCCCACTGCTGATCAGAAGGTTGCTACCTTGTAAAGAAGGTTCTTCGAGATGGCTCCCAACATTCTCACAACTGGGTTGTGCGTGCTCACCCTGTTCAAATAATAGACCACATGATGGTCTTGAGCTCCTCTGGTATAAAAAGAACCCTCCCCCTCTGAATGACAGTTCCTTTCAACCCTTTCTAGAAATATAAGAAAAGAATTCCATGCAGGGCTGGAAGGGTGGGTGTTGTGAGAAT